>OY978530.1:60888955-61161455 GCA_963854835.1 Megamerina dolium
ATACTTCAAGAAAATTTAATCATCCGTTATATGCTCACGGTGTATGCCGTTGGCCCGGTTGTGAGTTGGCGCTCGAAGATTTTACTGCATTTGTAAAGTAAGTATGATTGGAAGAGGAAGAAGAGGAAATATTTGTTTTGCAAACTGCCTCGACCCACTGAGATCGCAACATTTATTCCATTTTTTTTCTGATTACTAATTTCTGAGAGCCATCTCGTTACGTAGCAGTTTTTTTTTGTGATAACTCCGATTGGTTTACGAGGTGTTGCTTTATATTATATACATATATGAAAAAGTATATATTTAATTGATATATATATATATATATATATATATATATATATATATATATATATATATATATATATATATATATATATATATATATATATATATATATATATATATATATATATATATATATATATATATATATATATATATATATATATATATTGTGAATAATGATATATCCGTCTCCCAATCTGTTTTGCTGTCTATCTGCCTGTCTGTCCGATTATTCCCACGTTAACTACCGCACTTCTAGGGTGATTCAGTTGAAAATTGGTGAATAAGATTACTTTCACCAATGAATGGTGAATGGGCGAAAGTGGATGAAACCACGTCTACCTCCCATAGAAAACCATGCAGTTGAATCTGTGTTTTCACACTTTACTTAAGGAAATATAACTATATCGTGCCAAAAGTTAGTATGTATAGTTAATCGTATCACAAAATTGATATGTTTATTGTATGTGGTTGAATTTTGTTGACTTGTTATAATCTTAATCTGATTACAGAATGGACACATTAGAAAATGGATGCAGTTGGATGAAAACCACACTTACTTCCCATACAAAAGTATATTGTGGAGCGTAATTTTCTTACTTTGCCGCGAAGGTATAAATTTATGAAGCTGACACTCGGTGTATACGATTTTATTTTCTAATAGACCCATTCAAATATGGGTTGCATCAGATAAAAAACCACTCCTATCTCCTTTGGTTTGATTTCACATTTTGCATAAGAATATATAAATCTGTCAAGCTGAAACTTAGTACTTACAATCACATTTGCTATTGAAAATGGGTTATATCAGATGAAAACAAGTGAGATATTGAATGTGTGTTTTCACACTTGATACCGGAAAATATAAAGATTTCAAGCTTAAATTCGTCAAATTTACCTTCACTAGACTTAATCGTAAATGGGCTAAAGCGGATAAAAATGAAAAATGCCTCTGATACAAATATATGCTCTTGTGTGTATGTTTCACATTTTCCGCATTTAAATGTAAAGTTATCAAGCTAAAACTCGGCAATTACTATTATATTTAATAACAAATAGATATTTTCGGAAATGAGATAGTTCGGATGAAAACACGAATACCTCTTATACATGAGTATTAGGGATATGGCTTTTCAACTTTTTTTGGAAAAATTGAAAATACATTGCATCATGCAAAGAGCTTTTATATATAATACTAGAGTGTGATCAAATTTTAAGCAAATTTTTCAAAATCTCCGCAGAAATCGAATGGAAAGATTTAAACCCATTTATATACTTCATTTGAGCTTATTCATAAGATCTTAAAAATAAATAAATAAATATGTGGCACTTAAAGCCCCAAAGGGCTCATTGGCCGAGCTTCTCTTCCATTACTGTTGTGCGTCTTAAATTATGGACAGTATTAGAATGGACCTACTTATTTTAGCCGGTTCCGAACAGCAGAACACGTGTGACATCACTTTTTCTGAGCTTTGTCACAGAGTTCTTTTTAGAAGCTTTTTCATGGCAAGTTGTTACTGTCGGAAGAATTGCCAATTGCTTGCCGACAGGTGGGTACCGTTCGAAAGAAAAATCTTTTCGATATTAAATTTGTTATGCATCAGCCGGGTACTGAACCACGACCTACAGATCAGAAGGCGAACACACTAACCACTGAGCTACGGCACCCCCGTAGCTTCATAAGATCTTACTCATGTATATTTTAAAATATTGAAGAAGTGGGTACTGAATTAGTACATCGGGTCGCTCTGCAGCAGCATCAACAGCTATATTGACGATTTATTTCGAAGTTTTAAATCGAGAAGACTCTACTGTCACCTGAAAAGTTTACTGCGTCACTCTTTACAACTTAGACTAGAGAAGTGAGAACAGCACTCAATATTATTGTGGATGGCAATGTCATACCCACTGTCAATAATCCCAAATTTCTCGGAGCTGTTTCGACATTCACTGTCCATTCTAAATACATCGCGGAAAAACTACAAAAGCGAAACAATGTGCTGAAAGCTCTTGCAGGTACGGGTCGGGGTAAGGAAAAAGAGACACTCCTTGCCTTGAACTACCTCTCCCCAGTACGGACGGCTGCAATTGGTAACACTCAGTAGCGGACACTCAAGGCAAGACAGAACTCCACGCTGCGAATCGTCAAAGACTGCCGTAAGATAGCACATGAGATAATCTCCAAAAAGAGACCCATATTCTCAAAGTCATAGAACATAATGAACTCCTAACAAAGCAGCTCTTGCTAACATGCCATCTTCCTGATTACCCTAATCATAGTCTAAGCGCCACGTAACATCGGGAAAACGATGCGATCATATAATGAACACATCAACCAACACGAAAAAGGCCTTGACCGCACCTCTCGAATGGTGGCGCTAAACAGCTTATACCAAAACGCTGTTGCGTCTTCCATTGAAAAGCACCAACAATATTGTCCTTAAGGGCCTCAATGACAGCTACTATATGCACAGACTCAACGACGACATCCCAGATCTGTGCCCTCATTGTGATCATGGCCCGCATGACACCAGATAGCTGTTTACATGCACAGCAAGGTCCACCTCTCTCGTTCTTCTTACTTGTGGACTCACTCGTTCGAAGTAGCTACCTTTTTTAACTTAAGCCCTCAGCTTGATGATCCGAGCACAGACATTAACAACAACATTAACCATCAATAATTCACAATGCATATGTGAAATCCGTAAGCTGTTACAACAATAACAACCTAGAGCCGCTATCATAATTGAAATTTTGAATAAAACTTGAAATGGAGTATATTGTATGTAGTGTTTTCTGCAGATGTTTTTTTTTTGACAAATTGACACAAAAGTATAATTTTTGTTATTTTTTCACGATTGCTCAATGTCTAAGAATAGATAGAAAATTCCCCACAAAAAGTCATATTCCTAATGAGTATAGTACTGAAGCCCGACATAAACCATTATTATTATCAACGTGATATTACGTTAAAAATGGTTGTATTGGATGGAAGTCTCACCTATCTCAAATTACAGATTGGGAACATTAGAAAATGATGTAGTTGGATGAAAACCACACTTACTACCCATACAAAAGTATGTTGTGGAGTGTAATTTTCTCACAGTCGGTGCATACGACTTTATTTTCTAAGTAATACACATTCAACAAGCCTATCTCCCATAAAAATTTTTGCTTCCGGTGGTATGATTTCAAATTTTGCGCATGAATATATATATCTAACAAGCTAAAACTTAGTATTCGGTATTACCGAAGATAAGCTTTCCCAAATTTTTCAAAAAACCTTTTCTGTTGGAATTGATTACTCCAAGGCCTATGAGTTTTTATTTTGGTTCCAATTGAAATGAAAATTACTTTGGAAATCTTGTGGTTTCTATCCCTATCTCGACTTACTAATTCACACAATTTGGCTAATCGTAATTCCATATAGCGGAATGGTTTCGCTAACCCTTTACTCAATGCACATAACCACAGGAACCAAGACCCAACGAATGGAATAGAGAAAGAGTGCATACTAGAAAGCGAGAAAAGAGCGAAAAAAAGAGGAGAGTGGGCCAAAAATCGATTGTGTTCACACCAAAAGTCAACAGATGATACCAGAATTAGGCATAACTAAAAACCCCCAAACATTTTTCTATTCCATTCGTACCATATAATTACCATGGTTCAAATTTGTAAATGTATGTCTTTTCGAAAATCTCGCAACACTGGGACCCAATTTGGCTAAATATCCATTGATGATAATGAAAAATAAAATAATAATAACAATAAAATAAAAAATATCTAAATTATGAAAGAAAGAGGGAGAAAATGTTTCAACCCATTAACTTTGAGTGCTTCCAAGTTATTTGAAAAAAGTAGATATGGTAAGTATTTTATTTTAGGATTATTAAGGAATATAATTCGGTAAGTACAATTTTGATTTTAGATACAAATTTATTTCAAATATGTCAAGTTGTTGGTCATTTTGCCAGAGGTTGGATATTTTTAAATTAAATAAATAAATACATTCAAATACAGAAATAATTATAAATAATATGGATTTGTTGTTTAATTATATAAAGACAGTTCCGTTATCTTTTTTCGAAATCGAAATTGACATTGCCAGCTTAAAAACTCTCTTAGCTGGGCACTTGGTATTTGCAGCTCCTGAAGAATTTCGTTAAAATTGTGTATACAGCTCACACCAGAACCACTTTATAACAACCGTGTAGCTAAACATTTGATCGAATAGCATTCTTTATATTTTTATATTTGTGTTTGGTTATTGGGCTTTATTGGTCATAATTTAAATAAAATTAGAGAAAATCTCAAATACTAATAACGAACAGGAAACGCAATATCGACAAACGTTTCCTTGCATTTATTTTGTTCTGTTTGGCTGTCATGTAGATATTTTTATATTTTGTTCATGCTTCTTTATGATTTATTTTTTTTTTGATTATTTTCTGTGGGATTCTAAGTGTTTTAATTATTATGTTCCTTTCTCTACGTTCTATATCTAATATTTTGGAGTTGTTGATGTCCGAAATGACTGTTCTCTTGTAAGTGTTTTTCTAATGGTGTGGTTATCTTCCAGTTCCTCTCATCTGCTCTTTTTGTTGTCTCTATGTTTATTTTGTTACATTTTCCTCTCTTTGCCTTTGAATGTTATTTCGTAAACAAGGCTGTTTTTTTGTTTTTTCCTATTTCTTTGCTTTTTACGATTTTGGTAAATAATTTGTCAGTAGGTTCCGATGACAAGGTGGTTTTTTGCAGGGAGACGCACCTAACAGCTCAACTTGGCTAGTGAAATCGTTGCTGAACTCATCGCAAGAAAATTAGTATACTCAAGTCATGACCAATAATAATTGGTGCAAATGAATTCTTATAGTAATGCAACAATATACTATTACTCATTCCCACTGTATAAAATTCTGGTTGGATGGTAAGAGTTATACATACAGCTCAAAATGTAGGTATTTGTATACCAGCCGAAGTCAACTCACTCGTCAAATAAAAAACTATTCCCCTCTTATGCTTTTTATTATTTTTATTTATTGTCACTTATTTTACACTTCCTTCACACAATTCTTTTTCTCAAATTTATTTCTTCTTATAAGTATATTTATTTCACAGTAGAAATACTATCGTTGATTCAATGTACGCTCTTCACAATTATCTGCAAACGAATGAACGTTGATTTTCAATTAAATTTTATTTGTCTAAAACTGGATCTACCTCCCATACAAAAGTATGCTTCGATATATATTTTTCAAACTTTGCGCACGAAAATATGAAGACATCGACTTGAAACTCAATAGATGAGGTCAGATATGCATGAAAATAAATCCATATGGAAGTGGGGGTAATCAATAGAAAAGCAAGTCTACCTCTTATACAAGGATATTTTATAGTACAGCATGTTTTCACAATTTAAGCCCAAAGGTATGAAGTTGTGAAGCTGAAACTCAGTGTACACGATTAAATTTGCCATCAAATGTTTGAGGTTGAAAATGGGCGGGATCAGTTGAAAACCAAATCAAACTTTTGTATGGGAGATGGGCGAGATTTTCATCCGATTCCACCCTTTTTCAAATATATTAGTTCTCTGCTAAAGAAAGTCTTACGTACCAAGTTTCAGCCCAATATTTTTATTTTTACGTGGCCTTATATTACATATACAAACGAGTTTGTGTCTAAAATATAATTTGGCTATCAACACTTAATGCTTTTACTTTTTCACAATAAAATTGTTTTTCATTTACAATCTAAAAAATATGTGAAATAATTTTCTTCCATGTCAATGGAACGACTGAAATGAGTAATTTTCAAAAAAGGTAAAAAATGTTTCTTTTTTCGAATTTCATATAACTCAGTCAAATTTCATCCAATAGACACAGGCGGCATATTATCAACACAAAGAAGAAGAAGACCACGACTTTTGAGTGGTGTGCAAATCATATTATATGGTTAAATCGTTTTCGAGATTTTTGCCATTAACTAAAAAAGTGCAAAACATCACATTTTTTCGCGAATATCTCGGAAACGCTTCTTTGGAAAACTAAATGCTATTTTTTTTGTATAGTGGGACAAGCTTAGGCTAGAAAACACACTTATTTTTAGGTACTTATTTTATGTCGAGTAGTGTAATTGGTTGAAAATCAATGAAAATTTGACAAATAATGCAGAAATGAACAGATTTGCAAATTTGAATATATAGATTGTCCAAAGGTTAGTTATGCTTTGTCAGGAGTTAAAATAATTTAAAAAAAAATACAGGGGTGTTCCGCACTTTCATTGTGTTACGTAATTCCTGCAATTAATCGCATTAAAGAAATTTGCAAGTTCTATGAGCATGATGTTCAGGCAATTTCGGTTTTTAAAACTATAGATTTTGGAAGATTTAGAGCAGGTTTGAATTCTAAATTCGAGCATATGCCACAAAGTTGTATATTATTTATATCCGTCAGCATTGTGTCTCCAAGTAAGCCAATTAAGTGATATTGAAACGTTTTGTATTGCTGAAATCGCAAACAAAGAGGTATTATTAGCTGCAACTACGCAATAAAGCTAAAACTTCAAACAATAAAAAGAGTTTCTTATTTCCAAATCTACTTCAACGCACTTCTTTATTAGAAGCTAAAAATATTTCAGAAGAAATACGTCGTTATTTTAAAGAAAATGTCGAATTTTGTGAAACCTTTGACGTTATGCAGTGTGGCAAAACAGTACTAAATTTTATCTTAGGTTGTCCAAGCTGGCACGAACAGTTTTGGTCATTCTTTCTAACAAAGCAGTATCTGAGAACTGTTTTCACTAGCCGGCAATATTATTACCGAAAAGCGGAACAGAATAACTCCAAAAACATTCGACATTATTCTAGAAGTCAATTATTTTTACTAACATCTACTAATACTCTTTTGTGTTTTCAACCAATGGCTTAAAAAAGAAAATAATTGCAGTTCTTTGACACCTTCACTTTTAATGAAGTGTCATCATATAGTATGTTCTGCTTACTATGCAGACTATGGCCACCACCGGTCAACGGCCTCTTGGTACGTACTGCGCGGCAGCTGAAGTGAATGGGGCAAACTTTCTCGACCGGAGGCTGAGCGGTTGGCTTAGGACCCGACACAAAAAACTATAACATGCCTATGAAAAATACTACCACTTTTGTTAATGGTCTTCGAAATAAGGATAATGATTTACGGATATGTGCGAGTCCTTTACAGAGAAGCAGCACTAAAAGGGCATCCTGTGATATATATTACAGTTGCCATGCAGACAAGAACGAACTAGGATGTGGATTTTTGGTCAGCTCCTTTTAGCGGCTCGAAGAAGCTTCCCCTTCATGACATCAAAATTGTGGATAGTGCCTTTGGTCCAACTGTCATAAAATTCTGTCTTCACGAAAACACCCCTTATTACGGTTGCAACACGAAGCATGGTAATTAGTTGTATCAGATTACAACATCCAGACATTCGCAATGTGATGTGGCTATCTCCTGATAACCGAACGAGAAACCAAACAGATCATGTCATAATCGACGGAAGACATGTTTCCACTGTTATGGATATGAAATAGATCCGTGGTCTAACATCGACTCGTATCACTATCTTGTTGCAGCTAAGGCGAGCAGACATTTACATATATATGTAAATAGAATCGAAGTTCCGTACAGCAAAAGCTTAACGTCAGTGGGCTGTGATCACCATGAGCAGCAGATGCTTTTGATACTTAACTATCGTACCTGCTAATGTAAATCACTCTCTGATTTGATGATACATGCGCATGGTGGACACAAAAATTCAGCTCTACGATTACTGCTACCAAAGATGTTATCGGTTAATACTGGCTTCTGAGGAATGAGTTGTATAATCGAGAGTGTTAAGAAGCTATCGTGGAAAAAGACGCCACCTACAGAAAATTCCTTCGTGTTAATGTTACGCAAGCTGATAGGCACCTATACAGAGAGAAAAGAAGAATGTAGACGCGTTTTTTCAAGAAAAGACAGGTAGAAAGCGAGTGTGGGGAGATAGAGATGAGTAGAAACAGGAATGAAACTCGAAAAATCTTTGAGACGATTAAGCGCCCAAGTTGCAGTTGAAATCCCGAAGCCTCTAACGGTGATGAAAATGGGAGTTTGAGCATAGAAGTTTACAACGCACTAAGTCTATGGAAAGAATATTTCTCCAAGCCACTGAATGGCGATGAAACGAACAATTCCGCCAATGGAGGAGATTGCACAAACACCGCAATTAGAGACGATTGTGTTTTAAGGCAGGAGAACAGCAAAGCTGTAGGTACTTATTCTGTGTTACCAGGACTTCAAAAATAAAATAGCCAGACAGGCCAAATAAAAAAGCTCAAACAGGCTAAATGGCCCAAAAAAAGGTTAGTAAAAAGCCAGCCTTTCAACATTTCATAAACAGTTTATACTTTATCTTTAACATGAGTGCATGTATAACATGTCTAAGTTCAACATTCGAAGAATACATTAGGTACAAATATATGGGAATATATATTCATAAAATAAAAGATAAAGAAATTAATACTATATTAAATTAATATGTGCCACTTAAAGCCTCGAGAGGCTCGATGGCCGAGCTTCTCTTCCACTACCTTTGTGTACTGTTGTACTTATTTTAGCCGGTTCCAAATTGCAAAATTCTTTCGACATCACTTTTTCTGAGCTTTGTCGCAAAGTTCTTTTAGAAGTTTTTCCATGCCAAATTGTTACTGCCAGAAGAATTGGCAATTGCTTGCCGACAGGTTGGCACCGTTCGAAAGAAAAATCTTTTCGATATGAAATTTGTTATGCTTCAGCTGGGGATTGAACCCACGACCTACAGATAAGAAGGCCAACACACAACTGAGCCACGGCACCCACCATAATATAATGAATTATATTATTACAAAAATTTAATCAAACCCAACTGAATAGCAATAAATTTTGAAAAGGACAACGGCAAATTATTTCAACATTTTATAAGAACATCTTAAAGCGAAAAATTTAAAAATTATATTATTCAATAGTGAACTATATCTCACATGTAACTATTTCTTATTCATCACATGAATTGGCTGAACTACTGTTTAAGTATTGTATATATCACGAGAGTCTAACATCCTTATTAGCTGGGCTGCATTCCAGTGTCAACAGATGCTGTAGCGTCGGCGTGGGTCTTCTTTTAGAATGCACAATAAGAAGAAAATGTTGTGTTACCAATCTCGAATCCAACTTACTTAAATGTTTTGCTCGTATAGGCTGTAACAGAAACAAATACTCCGCCCAATATAGTTGACTATTTAACAGAAAAGAATGGTAGTGGCGACAAATATGGTAGACTAAGCGTTATGCTGCCAGTTGTTAATTCCTATAAAAAATTATCTTCGCACACAGCGTGGCACTGAAATTAAACAATAATTTAGTGCTACTATATTGTGTACGATTGTCCTTAAAAAAGTTTGAAAATGAGCAAGACTAGAAAAAATCCATGAAGCTAAATCTTAAATTTCGAAGTTAAGACAAAATAAAAGATAGATCTAGCCTCGAAAGGGCTAAACTGGCAACACTGATGCTGATGTCCTGCCTGCCGAGTTGTTTCAGACCGGAGGCGATAAGCTGTTGTTGTGTACTATTTTTCCACAACACTTACTAAGTACTTAGCTCACAAGATTAACACCTACACCAAAGCTCCTAAATATCCCTCGAGTTTAACACACTCGTTGACTGAAATAAAACAATTATGTTTTATTAATGTCGCAATGTTCTGACATTCCACAATTATAAGTAATATTATTATGGATTGTGTATATCACAACTTCGAGCAATGTTGGTATGTGCATTGACAAATATGTAGTTCCCAATTTCGGGAAATATGTCGCGAGGCAAAACATGCATATGTGCATATTTCATATTTTGGCTCGCAACACTGTTCACCAGCATGCACCAGCTTATAAGCAAAATATGCCCTATGATTGGAGACTGAGCGTTCTCTTCCCGTATTTAAAAAAGGAGAGTCCGCAATTTGTGCCTTGAATTTGACGCGCATACAAGGTTCTATCGAGCGTACTGTGTGAAAGATTGTAGCCTATGCTTAAGACCTACAAAAAACAGATCGAAACACGCCATCTATTTGTTGATTATAAAGCCGCTTTCGACAGTCCAGTAAGGGATTATCACTACACTATAATATCTGAGTTCGGTATTCCTGCGAAGCTCACTCGACTTTGCAAAATGACACTGTATAACTTCCGTTGTGCAGTTCTTCAATCTTATTATGGAGAAAATAATACGAGCTGCTGATCTACGACATAATAGCACTATCTTCAGCAAAATTGTCATGCTGTGAACAAGGGCAAGACAAATCTTGGAATCAGCATTAACACCAGTTGTTTAATTCTTAAACATATATATGTAGTATGTATTTAGTCTGTAAGAAATTATGAAATATATGTGTATATAAAAGTTCATCATATTGCACAATCATTATATTGTATTGCATATTTGTAACCTTGACAGCATATGACCGCGAGTAAACTCTATACAGTTTATAAAATCATAAAGCAGTGTCATCATTATATGACAGCTAATGAACTAAAAAACAACAGCGTTTGCTGTTGTTACGTATAATGGTCAATATGCTTTGCCTAAATATGCTGTCAAGGCATTAATTGTATATTGTTATATTTTAAATCAATTATATGTACATGCAATATTTAAGGCAAATTATGTAAAAATGCATATTAACACATATTTGCATTAATTGTAATTTTTTATGTTAAATCAATATATGTATAGGCAATATTTTGTAATAAATAGAGAAATCGACTACAGGTCGATGTTCAATTGATCACGAATAATTAGTTCGTCTAGTTGTTTTTAATCACACACGCAATCCAGGTTCAAGTGCCTGGGTTTGCATTCTCCTTTTTTTGTTGCCATAAGTAATCCAGGTTCAAGTGTCTGTGTTTACTTTTTGGCATAGTTACGAAGTCTAGAGCATTCCAGGCGAATCGCTTGTGTTTGCATCGCTAGACGTAACATTTTGGTGACCCCGACGTGATTAAAACAACTAGAAAACAAGATCAATAGAATCCTGCAACAAAGCTACCTAAAAGCTAATTATCAAGTCTGGAATCGGATCTAGCACAAGGCTAGTACCAACAGGCATCAACAAAGCTACCTAAAAGCTAATTATCAAGTCTGGAATCGGATCTAGCACAAGGCTAGTACCAACAGGCATCAACAAAGCTACCTAAAAGCTAATTATCAAGTCTGGAATCGGATCTAACACAAGGCTAGTACCAACAGGCATCAACAAAGCTACCTAAAAGCTAATTATCAAGTCTGGAATCGGAACTAGCACAAGGCTAGCACCAACAGTCATTTAACACATTCATCGACCGGTAACCAGCAGACGACATCAAAGTCATCATCAGCCGGTAATCAACAGAAGCCCCAAGGCACATTTTTACTACAATCCAATAGGTGACACACATCTACTGGATATCCAGAAATAAGGGTAACAACCTCCAACTACCAATACTAACACAAGTGAGCGATACATCTCAAAAAATGGCAACTTCCAAAAAGGACTCGGATATGACTGTATTTAACCGCTTGACAGGAGGTCAACGCACAACTGGTGAATTAATAGAGAGCATTATCCGCAACGTCAAAAAGGACTCAGCTTCCAGGAAGTCCATTGAGTATTATGAAGAACGGCTCAGAAGATTAGAAAAGGCATGGTCGGAATTCGAAACCACTGATAACAGTATACGGTTTCTCGAGAACATTCCAATGGACCACGTATACTTCACCGAGGGGTATTACGAAAAAATTTCGGAACTGACAATTAAGTACCGAGAAATATTCGAATCAGCCATATTGGAAACTTCAAATAAGCCAGCAGCTGAAAGGCCCACTGTGTCAATCAGGACAACTGTTGCACATAACAGCGACACAACAACATCTCTACCTTCAACAAGTCCTTCGATTAGAAGACAAATGGTAATGATGCAATCTCTCAAACGATTGCTCATTCAAGATCCGACCGGTGGCAATATCAAGCTAAAGGAAACACTTTGGGGGCAGATTCAAGATCTGCACTTCTCAATATGGGAATCGGTTCAAGATCCATTGAAGGATGGGTACAACATGGACTCATACAAGAATCTTGAAGAGATGGTCATCAACAATTTTGCTCTGACGTCCAATAATGTACCACAAAACATCGGATCTGCTCAGAATAGCAATCTCCCATTGCCTAAGATTGCTATTCCAAAATTCAATGGAGACTACTTAAAGTGGCGAACATTTTTTGATTTGTTCTCACAATTAGTAGACAATCAACAACTTCCTGCTATACAAAAGATTTGGTATCTCAAATCTAATGTAGGAGGGGAAGCTGAAAAATTGATCAGCCATCTTTCAGCCACAGGTGAAAATTACACTACTGCTTGGAACCTGTTGCAAGAAAGATACAACAACCAACGGATTCTAGTAGCTTCATTAATACAACAGCTACTAGACCAACCAGGTGCTTCGTCATCAGCTGCAGGTATTAAACAGCTACATGACACAACAAAGGAATGCTTACACGCATAAACAATATTGGAATCGACACAACTTCTTGGGATCCCATGCTGCTACACATATTGGTCAAAAGGTTGGATCGAGGCATCCACAATTTGTATGAAAGATCACTTTCAAATCCAAATGAGCCCCAGTGCATCAAACACTTTTTGACCTTCCTCGAAGCTCAATTCCAATCAATGGAAGCTATCGGGCACAAGGAAAAAACCCAAAGAGCCTTCACTACAGCTGCAACTACGCAGAAGATCAACAATGCATGCAAATTCTGCAGCATCAGCTCTCATCCGCTATATTTCTGCAAGAAATTTCTGCAATTATCCACATCAGAAAGATTGAATTGGGTACAAAAAAATAAACTATGTGTCAATTGTTTTAGGCAGAATCATACAGCAAAAACCTGCGTCTTAAGGTCATGCACTAAGTGCAACAAGAAGCACAATTCATTAGTACACTTAGACAGCAGAGTCGACGCTCCAAAATCAAACCAATCAACGGCACCCAACACAGCGTTAAGAACATCTGAATTAAAAATAGCAGTAACATCAGCATCGGCCAACACCGTGCCAGCAGACAAAGGATACGTTTTATTAGCAACAGCAAAGATAATAGTTACGGCAGCTAACGGAAGATCAGGTGAATTCAGAGCAATACTAGACTCCGGCTCACAAATAAATATTGTCTCAGAACGCCTCATCAAAAGATTGTCTATACTCCCAAGTGACGCCTCACTGTGCATTGAAGGCATCGGAAAGGCTAAAAAAAGGTCCACTCAACGGGTGAATGTTAAATTACAATCTTCGGACAACATCTTCTCAGCTCACTTAGAAGCCTTTGTACTTCCAACCATCGTTCCCGCCCAGCCAAGCCACAATCTTGATATCTCTACCTGGTCAATCCCTACCAACATTAAATTAGCAGATCCAGAATTTTATCAAGGGAAGGTCGATATTCTGCTTGGTGCCGAATTCTATTTCAATCTAATGGCTACTGGACAAATCTCTTCTCTCCCAGTCCTGCAAAATACCAAACTTGGTTGGATCCTAAGTGGAAAGATTGGAAACAACTCCGAATCATCAGAGACACTGACTTGTGCTGTTTTTGGGAATCAAGCAAATATCAGTGATACTGACGTCGCACTGGACGAGGTAGTAGAACGGCTATGGAGAATGGATGAAGTAGAACCAAAGAAAAGGGGACTATCACCAGCAGAACTCCGTTGCGAGGCGCATTTCGCTCAGAATGCTTGTACCAATGACGAAGGTCGTTTTGTCGTCAAACTACCATTCCTGGAAGACACATCAGCCTTGGGATCATCACGAGAATTAGCCTACAACAGATTTTTAAGTCTGGAACGGCGGCTACTCAAAAATGACACAGTGCGGAAGCAATATGTCCAATTTATGGAAGAATACGAGCGCTTGGGACACATGGAAGAAGTAAATCTCGATTCCGTATTGACTCCTAGTTATTTCATTCCTCATCATTGTGTTCTTAAACCAGACAGCACTACGACCAAACTTCGAGTGGTATTTGACGCCTAGGCCAAAACTACGTCTTGTTATTCATTGAATGATTTGATGTACATAGGTCCAACAATTCAAGGCGAATTATTCTCCATACTCCTTCGTTTTCGTTTGCCACGCTTTGTTTTTACAACTGACATTGAGAAAATGTACCGTCAAATTCTTATTCATCCAGAAGATCAGCGGTATCAAATTATCATGTGGAGAAATCGTCCAACAGCACCTATAGGCTATTACCAACTCAACACGGTTACCTATGGGACACGAGCAGCACCATATCTCGCAACAAAATGCCTACAACGTATCGCAGTATAAAATGCTAATGATTTTCCATTAGGAGCTCAAATTCTGCAGCACAACTTCTACGTTGATGATGGACTAGGAGGTTCTGACAGTTTGGTAACAGCCATCACAGCACAACAGCAACTCATACACATTCTAAAAAAGCATGGTTTTAATTTACGCAAATGGTGTGCCAATCATCCACAACTACTACAGAACATTCCTCGAGACGACCAAGAAGTAAACTTAGACTTCACCAACACCAACAACGATTCAATTAAAACATTAAGATTGTTATGGCTGCCGAAGTCTGACAACTTTTGTTTTAAAGTGAAATTAGATCCAATAAAGGTAGTCACAACACGATCTATCACTTCAGACTTAGCCAGACTCTTCGACCCTTTAGGAATTGTTGCACCAGTCATAGTTACAGCCAAGATCTTTGTCCAAGAACATTGGCAATTAAAAATCAGTTGGGATGACGCCTTACCAACTGAACTACACACAAGATGGGTACAATTCCGCAGCAGCCTAAATGAATTGGATGATCTGAAATTTTCGCGGCACATTTTCAAAGGAGATATCCCGAAGTCAATTCAACTTCACACGTTCTCTGATGCTTCAGAAAAGGCATATGGTGCTTCGGTCTACATCAGGTCAGTACTAAATGACGGGCGAGTAATTGTAAGACTGTTGTGTGCAAAGTCACGAGTAGCACCGTTAAAGCGACAAACTCTTCCTCGTCTTGAACTCTGTGCCTCAGTATTAGGTGCCCAACTAACCGCAAGGGTCAAAACAGACCTAAAATTAGATGCAGCTACGAACTTCTGGACTGACTCACAGATCGTGTTGGCGTGGATAAATTCACCTTCATCATCGTTTCAAACGTTTGTAGCAAATCGTGTATCTGTAATCCAGGAGAAATCCATTGCAGGACAGTGGCGTCATGTAAGCTCACAACATAACCCTGCTGATGTGTTATCACGAGGATTATCACCAAAAAGGCTAGCAGCCTGTAACTTTACGGCCCACTATTCTGCATGGTCAAGAAGACTCTTGGCCACAGCCATATCCGAAGTCATTGTCAATACGCAAAGACAACTTCATCATGGAACATAAGGCGACATCAACTCCCGTAACAACCACTGAACATGACAAAGGAAGCGTAATTTACAACATTCGACATAATGGCTCATTTAAAACGTTGCAACGAATCACAAGTTACATATTTAGATTCACCAACAATGCCAGAAGAGTTACGATCCAGTCAGAGAGTACCTTAACGGTAGACGAATTAGAAAACTCTCTTATCGTAATTATTCGAACAATGCAGCAGTCAGGCTTTGAGGAAGATCTCAAACACCTCAAGAAACACAATTGCGTTAGTAAAAACAGCTCTATCGGCAACCTTTCCCCATTTTTGGACACGAATGACATTATTAGAGTTGGAGGACGATTACAATCCTCCGAGCTTACATACGATGCCAAACACCCAATGCTAATTCCGTACAATGACCCCATCACCAAGTTATTGATGCAGATGATCCATAAACAAAACTATCATTGCGGAGCCCAAGCTTTATTAGCTTACACAAGACAGAAATTTTGGACAATAAAAGGAAAATCCATGGCACGCTCAATTGTTCAAAATTGTGTGAGATGTACCAAGACCAGACCAAAACTATTGGGTCAAATTATGGGCAACCTCCCGTCAACAAGAGTTACGCCAGCAAGACCATTCGTCAATTCTGGCGTTGACTTCTGTGGACCACTTTGGGTTCATTTTAAGATCAGAGGAAAGAAACCACAGAAAGCCTATATAGCAGTATTTTGTTGCTTCGCAACAAAGGCAGTTCATTTGGAGTTAGTAAGCGACCTAACCACGAATGCCTTTATTGGTGCATTAAAACGCTTTATAAGCCGAAGAGGTCATTGTCAAAATTTGTATTGTGACAACGCGACAAACTTTGTTGGTACCAAAAATCAACTAAAAGAACTTAATGAAACAATTCACTCCATCGAATCTCGAGAGTCAATTGCAAGAGAGTGCAACGGTAGAGGCATAACATTTCACTTTATACCACCGAGAGCACCACACTTTGGTGGTCTTTGGGAAGCTGAGGTTAAGTCTGCGAAACGTCTTCTAATCAGGAGCGTAGCAACCGCATCTTTGACTTACGAAGAGCTAGACACTGCAATAATAGAAATTGAGGGCATTCTTAATTCAAGACCAATTTGCCCACTCTCGGAAGACCCAAAAGACTTAGCCGCCCTAACTCCTGGCCACTTTCTCATAGGGGAACCATTAAACGCACAGGTCGATTCAAGGGCCACATCAACAAATTCTAATCTCTTAACTAGATGGAAGTTGGTCAGTCATCTTAAAGAAGAATTTTGGAAGCGATGGTCTCGGGATTATTTGTGTGAGCTCCAGTCAAAAAATAAATGGAAAAATAAGCAGTCCAATATCAGCATCGGTGACATGGTGATCATCAAAGAAGACAACACTGCAATACTCAAGTGGCCGTTAGGAAGAGTCACAAATGTCTTCAAGGGTGATGATGGAATAGTGCGAGTAGTTGAATTGAAAACAGCAACTGGTAACTGCAGGAGGCCAATTCACAGACTAGCACTACTGCCAATCGAAACAGATGATGAGAACATCGAGAGTGAAAGGCAGCCCCAGACTTCTCTCATCGTCAGCATTCCTTTAAACAAAGTCCAAAATGTCGAAACATTACATAAGAAACATGATTTCGACATACCAAAGGATAAGTTCAGTCACGGGTCAGCACGATTGCCTAGTGACACATCTGAGCAAACAGAAGCTACATTGTACAATAAGGAAGATGATGTTCCAACAAAGAAAAGACGTACATCCATGCACCTGAGTGCATCCTCAAGCAAAAATTAACCACTTTGAAAGGGCGGCAGTCAGTATCAAGCAACCTAACAACATCCTACACAAGGCTGGCCAAAATTATGCAACTATCAAAGGCAGAAATATCAGGCCCCTTAATGCTTGAAGTGAATAAAAACAAGTACGCAATGCAAATGAACAACATCACCGTGTTACAAGACGCATTAGCGAAAACCAAGCTAAGTCAGCTGAAGGCAGTCAGTTACGCCGCACTCTTGCTATCAACCATATTATTGATTGTTGGTCTAGTTTGGAAAATACGCAGCGTCAAACCATCAAGTGCACCAGCCAGTTCAGGAACGACTGCTCCTCAACCACGCCCACGACAACAAACGGTTGAGAACGTATGTTAATTTGAGTCTAGTTAAACAATTGTGCAACGCGGGGGCAGAATGTTTAATTCTTAAACATATATATGTAGTATGTATTTAGTCTGTAAGAAATTATGAAATATATGTGTATATAAAAGTTCATCATATTGCACAATCATTATATTGTATTGCATATTTGTAACCTTGACAGCATATGACCGCTAGTAAACTCTTTTTTTGTTTCCATAAGTAATCCAGGTTCAAGTGCCTGTGTTTACTTTTTGGCATAGTTACGAAGTCTAGAGCATTCCAGGCGAATCGCTTGTGTTTGCATCGCTAGACGTAACACCAGTAATGACGTCAGCCAGAAGCTATTGCGCGGGTTCACTCCTGCTAACAGGTGCTACGTTGAGCTAAGTAAGCAATTGAGAAGCTCTCTCCCCAGAAACGAAAACTACACTCTACAAGTCTCTCATCATGCTACCAATACACCACCATGACAATTTCCACCTCAGATGAAGGAATGAATGAAAGCCCTACGCAAAATCTTTGGACCCATTTGCGTTGGTGGCGAGTATCGAAAAAGGTAAAACCATGAGCTGTATGGCAGCACCGACATAGTAATATTATGTCTAGCGTTTGGAAGAACACGCTCCAGCTAAGAAGGAGTTATATTCGAAACTCGCTGGTGGATGACGCAGAAGAAGCAGACCTAACCTCCGGTGGAAAGACCAAGTAGTGGAGAACTTATCAGTGCTTGGAATTTCTAACTGACGCCTTCTAGCTAAGGAAGAAGTTGGCTGTCGAAGCATACTAGTTTCGGCTTAATAGATTTATGGTTGTAATGGCCACATAAGTAGATAGTACAAACAACAACACTTTATTTAATCAATACCACTATTTATAGTCATTCTCTAATGCACTTGCCACTTTAACTTCTATCGTATTATGTTGCCTCGATCATTTTCGGATTTGAATTGATTGATTTGTCAACAAACTCGGTCAATTTATACATTCTAGAATTTTCTTTTATCGTTACCGAGTTTGTTCTCTTTTTTTCTTGTTGGCTAGTTCTAGTTATCTCCTCTTCGTTTTAGTTAACATTCGTTTCGATGCAACCATTATTCATGCTCCTCCTCTTAACCTTGTTCGTCCCGAACAAGTCTATGCTTGCCTGATATAGCGCAAGTCGCTCCAAGTGCACTGCTTTAAACTTTGCTCTTTGAATACGATACACTACGCCATTAACTTTTGTTATTAGCTCGTATAGTCCTTCCAATGAGCCTGATAGGCCTTCCTTTCGTTGTGGATTATAAAGTGTTACAAGCTTTCCTTCAAAGAACCTGTTGGAATTTCCTTTGAAATCATATCTAGCCCTAATCTTATGGCTTATCATCTGCCATCGTTCTCTAATAAACTAATGTACTTCATCCAACTGTTCCCGCTTTTCGCTAGTGTAATGACCTTTGGTTGTTTTCGTTGGTGCTGTGACTCCAAATTTAAAATCAGCTGGTAGCCTCGTTTCTAAAAATGGCCATTGCTTGCGTAATGCCTGTCGTATCATATTTATCCACAATCTTTCTTAGATATTCCTCAAAGGTACGGTTAAACCGTTCTACTATGCTATCAGGTTGTGGATGCAAAGGTGTTGTACGAGTTTTCTGTATACCAAATTTACGGTATATGGAGGGTTGAATTTTATATTTTTTGAAAAAGTATGAAAATGCATTTGGTTATCATAAAATGTTTTTATTGTTTTTCAAAGTATTCTCCATAAAGGTCTATATACTTATACTGGAGACACCTCCAAAATGCCTCTATCGCTCTGTATGACACATGAAGATCTTTCATTATCAGTTCACACACAGCATAGATGGTTTCTGGCACAATGACCGATTTTGAAAAAATATAAATATAAAAGGTAACCTACATACAACTGATTCGAAATTACGACCTTGGTCTGAGTGTAACTCCATCAATACATCAAAACCAGTAATCTATTGATTGACGAATACTTCCGAAACTGTACTAGATTCTTGATTTATACTTGGTCTTGATCTTTGGTATACTTCAGACCATTTACTGAAGTAATCTATAATCACCAGAACATACTTGTTTCTGCCTTGCTTGTAGGAAATGGTCCAGCTATATCCATAGCAATTCGTGAAAATGGAGCACCCACGGTGTATTGGTACATTGACTTTTCTCAGTGGGACCTTTGGAATTTGCACATTGCTTACACTTCCGAATCCAATCAGCGACATGGTCATGACATCCAACCCAATAAAATCGTTTATTTATTTTCTTGATGGTTTTGGTGATTCCCAAATGCCCTCCACTGGAGGCATTGCGATACTCAGCTATTACTTCATTTATTCTTGCCTTGGGTACCCCTAGAAGATCATTGGTGATTTATCCATCCTCACTTTCCCATGCTCGGAATAGACATCCATTTCTCATTACCATGATATCCTTCTTTGCGGTGCTCGATTGTAAAATCATAACTCTGTAGCCGTTCAATCCATCGCGCTAATTGTCTTTTCCAATTTTTTAATTTTAATAGCCACCTTAGCGCTGCTTGGTCAGTTCATAGATGAGATGATTGACCATTCCAGTATTGCGAGCAACTCTCTTCGAGTGACATAGTACTTTCTTTCTGGCTTCGACAGGATTTTACTGTAGTATGCTATCACTTTTTCTTCCCCATATATGATCTGGGAGAGCACACCATCTATTTCATAGCCACTCGCATCTGCGTCGAATCGTTTATAGTAGGTGCACAAGCCTAAGGAGCTTCTTAACTCGTGAAGATTTATCGGAATTGGTCATTCTTGTACTGCTGTTACTTTCTCCTCGTCGGTATGTACCCCTTCTGTTGTTACTTTATGACTAAGACATTTAACTTCTCGCCTGAAAAGTTAACACTTTTTGCATTCTATTTAAGCCTTGCTCAAATACTTTCAGATTTTCCAGGTGGTCGTTAAAATCTTTTACCATCACGAAAATGTTGAGGTACACCGAGAATGTTTTCCACACTAGTCCTCTGAGTACACGTTCCATCAAGCATTCGAAAGTAGCTGGCGCATTACATAAGCCAAATGGCATCACTGTAAATTGCCAAAGACCATCGCCAATACTGAAAACTGTTTTCTCTTTGTCCTCCTTACCAAGTTCCACTTGCCAGTAGCCACTTTGCAGATCAAGAGTTTAGAACCACTTTGCACCAGATAGCGTGTCCAGAGTGTCATCGATTCTTGGCAGTGGATAGCTGTCTTTCTTCGTAATATAATTTAGTTTTTTGTAATCCACAGAGAATCGAGTACTTCTATCCTTCTTCTTTACCGGCACAACTGGTGAACTAAATGGACTAGCTGATGGTTCAATAACACCTTGCTTCTGCATATGGGTTATCAGCTGAATGGCTTCATCTCTTTTGGTCAATGGATCTCGTAATTACATTCCCAGGATCCCGGGTTCAGTCCCAGAATCTAGATTTTCATTGTTTTCTAACAACATAACTCTAAAAAATAGCATCAATATTGTTTGAGAAACGCTCCTACCAATTAATAAATAATAAATAAATGGGTTTTACACATACGTACCTAACCTAACCTAACAAAATAAAAGACAATAGTTAAATTTACACGTATTTAATAATACTTTAGCGAGTGCATATCTGATAAATTATCTTATATGTGGAAAAAGCTTAGTTTTATTATACAGACTTCTAATATCAAATTATAGAAATAATACATAGTAAAGTAGCTCAGTGGTTAGCGCGTTAGCCTTCTGATCTGTAGGTCGTGGGTACAATCCCAAAAGACTTATCTTTCGAATGGTGCCCAACTGGCAAATTCTTCCAGCAGTAACAATTTGCCTTGAAAAAGCTTCTAAAAGAACTCTGTAACAAAGTTCAGAAAAAAAGATGTCGCAAGTGTTCTTTCTTTCGAAACCGGCTATAATAAGTAGGTCCCTTCTAATGCTGTCCAAAATTTAGCACGGTCAACAATACTGGAAGACAAGCTCGGCCAAAGAGCTCTTTGGAGCTTATAAGTGCTACATAATAAATTTTTTTGTGTATTGATAGTTAAATAGGTAGGAAAGTAGGTCAGGTGGCTGTCAAATGATGCACTTAAGACAGTAATGGTCCATTGTGATACCACGGAAACTAGTCCCTATACTATTGGGTCCTCCTTAAACCATTGTGATGATTTGATAAACGACATTATATTTCTTAATTTTATGTTAGCAATTTGAGCAATGCTGTCAAGAGAGTCGTTTCCAAACGTATTAAACCTTCTCCTGCACAGAGCCAAGCACCCGCATAGAAGATATTCTACGGTTTCTTCCTCTTCTTCCTCTTGGCAGCTCCTACAATAACCAAAATTGTGGTACCCCTGAGAGTGACCTGATAGGACTCCGATTGTCCTTCTAATATCCTACTGGTTAGACAAGTTGTCGTCTTCGCCAACGTGTGTTAGCAACATCGATGGTGTACAATTTACTATTAACAATTTACAAGTTAACAATGGCATCGACACCGAAACCCACCCCGGGTGGAGTGGCAACGTTGAGCCCCGCCTGGGTATTTCATCAGCGCTGCTCCTCTCCTCCAAGCTCCGCAACAATGTATTCATTGAAGGGTACCCCTGCTGATGGATCTGCGCACCGTTGATCTCCCTAACGTTAAATCCACGAACCTGCTTATGAGCATTTGTCCATGAAGTTCACAAGATGCCCGTCGATTTCCAGATCCACCAGTTCGCCAGTTATTGCCCTCGGCTGGATGTTGTAAAGGAGCCCTCAATATCTAGGAGGGCTACTTATATATATTGCTTATCTTCCATCGATTTCTCAACTTCTGTGATAAGTGAATTCAATGCTGTTAGCATGCAGTAAGCATTTTGCGATTTCGCAAGAATTGCAAGACCACTAACTCGGGTTGAGATAGCCGTATTATCGCTTGAGCTACAGGAAAAGTGTCTGTCAAAGAGTATGTTAAAAGATGAATGACATCCAGCTCTTATCAGGATTCTAGAGATATACAATAGATGAATTTGACTTTTACAGAATTTTCCTTAAGCGAGAAGATTCTCTTATGCTCTCTTCGCTTTTCTCAGTTCTTTCTTATACTTTCTTAACTTTTCGTAGTAGCAATTCCACCCTCTTTCCCCACGGGAAGATTTCGTTTTATTGAATTGCTTTCTACACTCCACTCGTAATAGATTGAGTTCCGCAGACCAACAAGGTGGTTTTTTCTTCCTCTATGACTAGTTTTCTGACTTGCTTTATTAAACTATTATCTACATGCACTTGTAAACAACCTGACAAGATCATCCAAGGTATGAACATTATTAAGATGAAAAGGTGGATTCATAGGAAGATTTTTCTTATGATTGCTATGTCTGGGTCTGGGTGATTCCTCCTGAAAGGTGATCTCAATATAACGATAGTCTTAAAATGAGTGCTCGCTTAGTACTTTCCACTGTACTATCTTGACGAATAAAAAGTCAGAGACCAAGGTAATATCTAGCACTTCTTGTTGATTACGCGTTATAAAAGTAGATTGTGAACCTCGATTAAATAACTGAAGCTTATTACTATTATATATTATAAGGTAACTCACCACGGTCGTTTTTGTCAGAGGTACTCCAAATGATATGATGTGTGTTCGTGGCGCCACCCACAATGAGCCCACACTTCGATGTTTCACTACCATCACCACCAGCTCTTTTATCAGTTGCGGTGGTAGTGGTTTTGGATCATCAAGGGCGAAGTAAAACTTATAACAAGATGTTCTCCAACCATACATGCTACTATTATTCACCCACGGCTTTTTAATGAAGACAAAGTCTGGCTGATCTTCCTCCAGATGGTTCAGGAGTGGAGCTGAAGCTGCCTTATTGTGATAGAGGTTTATCTGCAGCAGACGCACCACCATCCGTCAATGTGGCATTTGCATCCTCTTGAGAACTGCCGTGAAGCTGTTGTTCGCTGGACAAACTTCTAAATCCAGAAGCCAGCTCTGAACCAGAGGACGTGTAGCCTTCTTCATTACTGATGCTTGCAAAAGCCGTAATTACCCACGACACCGCATTTCGCTAGTGTCTCTAAAGAGTCGTTTATACTGAGAAAAGCACTTGCATCGTTGTCCTGATGGGTACACTTCTCCTATTTTCATATGGCGGCCTTACATAGTTCCACCGATCTTCGCTCATCGCACGTAATGATTTAACCCTGATACCACCCTGCATCAGTACAAGATGGTGACGGACCTGAATTTGCAACTAACATATCTAAAGCGACGTTGGTAAGTGCGAGTTGCATGCACTTCGACCCTCTAAATCTTTCCCTATGGGACAGCTTCATCCAACACTCGTATCAAAATGCGGTTTCGCATGATGTCAGTAAAAGACTTATA
Source organism: Megamerina dolium (assembly GCA_963854835.1). NCBI lineage: Eukaryota > Metazoa > Arthropoda > Insecta > Diptera > Megamerinidae > Megamerina > Megamerina dolium. The sequence continues at coordinate 60,913,285 of OY978530.1, forward strand.
CGGGTTCAACCCCTCAGTCTTCGCTTTCTTCGGTACCGGTTTCGATTCTATCGTCGACCTTTGTCTTTTAGAAGCAGCTTCTGGTTGTAACCTGTCCAGCGTGAAGTCAGATAACACGGCATTCGCCCAGCCGATTGGATTTTTCAACTCTTTTGTCAGCTCTTCCTCATGTGGTGGAGCGGTGAATATTATTTTTAGAAGTCGGCACGCATTTCCCCTTTCATTATAACCCCCTTTCGCTAGGTCAGTAATTGGCCGTGAACGAGCACTGATGCTGGCCACAGCATCTTCCTTGGAATCATCTCCCCTAGCACGCTGAATAGCCACCAATCGCAGACTAAGATCACTGCTGTTTGTGGCTGCCGCGGAGAGTGTCGTGATGTCCCGTCTGATTAGCTGACTTCTACTAAAAACACAAAATGCTTTTCAATGTTGTTTTTTCCTACAAATGGCGATTTTTCTGTCTTCATTTTATATGCGGGATCACGGGATTGTTGACAAATAAGTCCGGAATTTTTGGTACTTAAAATAGATCAGAATCCCGGAATCCCGGGTTTGACATTCTTAATGTGCACGTATGTATGTGTTTGTGTGTTCGGGTGTACGGATGCGTGGGTGTGCATTTACACAAATTACACAAATTAAAAAATAAAATAATAATAAATTGCATAATATAGAGCTTATTTTGATGTACACAACTGACCAAAAACTTTTTCGGAGCCACTCACTTAAGGAGTGCCTCAAGGCCAAATTTAAAAATTTCAGTCAATTTTACTCGATGAAACCGCAACTTATACTGAAAGCATGCGAAGAAAGGTATTGAAAATACCTTTCTTCCCATGCCATCCCATCACATATATATATATATATATATATATATATATATATATACATATATATATATATATATATATATATATATATATATATATATATATATATATATAATATATGTGGCACTTAAAGCCCCAAAGGACTCATTGGCCAAGCTTCTCTTCCATTACTGTTGTGCGTCTTAAATTTGGACAGTATTAGAAGGGACCTACTTATTTTAGCCGGTTCCGAACGGCAGAACACTTGTGACATCACTTTTTCTGAGCTTTGTCACAGAGTTCTTTAAGAAGCTTTTTCATGGCAAGTTGTTACTGTCGGAAGAATTGCCAATTGCTTGCCGACAGGTGGGTACCATTCGAAAGAAAAATCTTTTCGATATTAAATTTGTTATGCATCAGCCGGGGATTGAACCCACGACCTACAGATCAGAAGGCGAACACACTAACCACTGAGCTACGGCACCCACTACTACTATATATATATATATATATATATATATATATATATATATATATATATATATATATATATATATATGTATATATATATATATATATATATATGTATATATATATATATATATATATATATATATATACATATGAGTAGAAAGGTATTGAAAATACCTTTCTTCCCATGCTTTCAATATTGTATTGAAGTATTGAAAATACCTTTCTTCCCATGCTTTCAATATAAGTTGCGGTTTATATATATATATATATATATATATATATATATATATAAATATATATATATATATATATATATATATAAATATATATATATATATATATAAATATATATATATATATATATATATATATATATATATATATATATAGATCCATTTTCGCAAATGTCAGACTTTGAACTGAAAAAGAAAGAAATTGTTTTAACAACTCAGTTTGACAGATGTCGAATTCTAGCCCTATACTTTTGAAACCGCGAAATGGATAACCCTTTATATATACACACATTGTATTAACTGTTACTTCACTGAATTTAATAAAATATATAGACAGTGTTCGCTTAGCATCTAAGAAAGGTACAACTTAATTCGGTCCATTTTGGCTTTGGCGAGATGGCTCTGATTGTCATATGTAGTTGACGTGGTTTCGACGCTTTAAATATGGTGATTTTAGTCATGATGATAAACCTCAACTTGCTCAGTCAAAAAAGTTTGAAGATGAAGGATTTGAGGATTTACTCCACTCGTGTCAAATACTAGAAGAATCGTTGGGAGTCACCTAACAATGAATTGAAACGAAAGGACATTAAAAGCCAATATTTCAACGGCTGCTGCAGAGGCAAGAAAGGAAGAGTTTTTTTACATCGTTTTGTGACTGGCAATAATTCCAGTTGCAAAAATCATGAGTTAAATCCGGTCAGACATGAACATCAACTGCAAAGCCCAATATTCATGGTTCGAAAGTAATGCTGTGTATTGATGGGATCAACTGGGCGTGGTGTATTATGAGCTGGTCCAACCAAACGAAACCATCACCGGGGATCACAATCTACAACAATTGATGAGTTTGAGCAAAGCACTGCAAGAAAAACGACCGCAATATGCTGCAAATATGACAAAGTTCAAGACAAGTCAAAACATATTTTATTTCAAAACACGATTTATTCTCCAGACATTGCGCCGTCTGATTACCATTTGTTTTGATCAATGGCTTATAACTGAGCAGCACTTCTGTTCTTTCGAAGAAGTCAAAAATTGGGTCGATTCGTGAATCAGAATCAAAGACTCATCGTTTTTGCGAGATGATATAAAAAAATTAACAGAAAGATAGGCAAAAGTAGTGGCTAGCGATGGACAATACTTTCAATAATGTATAAATTCATATTTTTTTTTAAACTAAAGGCTTGAAAACAAAAAACCGACCGAATTAAGTTGTAATAGCATAATTCTGATATATATTGTTATATTGATATTTTTTATTATTTTCCGACAGTTATTTTAACTATTATCAAATACGTTTTTATTTCAGAACGGCCATGCAAAAGTGGAATAACAAAAAGCTCACCTTCCTGTAGAAGACACATCAATGATATATATACACACACATCACATCAATATATATATATATATATATTAGGGTGGGTCAAATTTTTTCGACCCAAAGGCTCATCGTGATTCTTATTCTAAGCAAATTTGCCAAAGAAACCATAGCTCTAAAATGAATTTCGAGCCCCCGGATTTTTCAAAATAGGTATTTTTTCTAGAAATATTCGAGAATAGAGGCAAAAAAATGCTATTTCCTTTAGCCAAATGTGTATGTGGGGGTTTTTTGGGTCGCGGAATCCATTTTTGACATTAATTTTTATTTTTGAGTGCCGCCAGAGGGCGCTTTCGTACATTTTTTTGGATAAATATACGATACTGTTGTGGAAATAGACGAATTTTTGACTTTGTATTGAATATATTCAAAATACATACTCGAATTATAAATTGTTAAATCATATTCCATACATTTTGTTCCTTTTTCCAGCTTTTCTAAAAATAAAATCGATAGATTTCAAGCTAAGACCTAAATCACATTTTTACCAGCTTTTGAAGGAAGAAAACCTCAAAATCTAGCTGGAAAATCTTAATATTTATAAATTAATTAATTAATATTTAATTTTAAACATGGATCTATTGCCGTCAACATCACAAGCCGCACCAACATCAATAAGTACCGAAAGTAGTTTGAAACATATGCCTTCTCACGATGTTCCTGCTTTTGGTATGTCTTCTGATTTGACTGGTCTGAATCTGCCAACTAAACAGGATATTTTAAGATGCTATTTTTTCTTGGCCGAACGTGCTAAAATGCAAAGTAAAATGTTTTCATATAAAACATTTACTCCTCAAGTGACAGACAAATTGATTGGAATTTGGAGCAAACTAAATATTGAAATTATATGCAAACGAAATATTGTTAGAAAATTGAATACCTTGCTTGACAAATACTACACTGCAGATAAATGCAAAGCAAAAGGCTCCAGTCTCACATCTTTCTTACGATCCATAAAAGAATTATTTTACATTGGGAAATGTAAATGTGACTTGAAAGCTGCTCTATGCTCATGTGGAATGATTCCAGAAGAGTTGAAAGAGTTTATGATGGATCAACATAATGACAGAAGATCTACGATACCGGAATACCAGACAGAAATTGAAGAGCAAGCACCTACATCTACAATAATAGAAACAATTGAAGAGAGCCAGGGTCTAACATACGTGCCAGAAGAAGACCAGGAAAGTGATTATGAGCATAGTACACATTTAGTAGAAGCACAAAATGCATCTCAAACGAAACGAGGACCATATACACCCGATACGATGCTTTCAAGTTTGCTATGATGTGTGGCAGATTTGGTGTGTCAGATAGAATAGCATCAGCATTGGCAACATCTCTTATGGAAGACATTGGCGTCAAAGATGGTCATGGCAATCTTGTCATTATGGACAAGTCTAAAGTTCGTAGAGAAAAAGTTAAATGTAGACAAAAAGTGCTTCATAATCGGTATGATGCTTCCAATTTAATTGCATTTTCATTCGACGGCAGAAAAAATGATTCTTTAACGATGGAAAAAATCGATAACAAATTTCATCCAAGGATGGTGAAAGAACCTCACCTAGTTGTTTTAAAGGAACCACATTCCCAATTATTAGGCTACATAAAAGTAGAAAATGAAGATTCTGAACACAAAGTCATCAAATTGAACGAATTTTTCATCAACAAAGCAATGTCTCTAGATTCTTTGATTGGCATATGCTGTGATGGTGAGCGAGCAAATACTGGCATAAGAAATGGAATTTTGCGACGATTCGAAATGCAGTTAAACAGACCACTGCATTGGTTTGTGTGCCTTCTCCACTTTAACGAGCTTCCGTTACGGCATTTGTTTGACACTTTGGAGAAATCATCCACCACTGGACCACGAACGACAACCGGAACGTTGAGCAAACAAATAGAAACTTGTGATAATGTTCCGGTATGTAATTTTTTAAAATTTGTATTACTATTTTGAATCGTATTTCTCAAGTAATGTGTTCGAATTTAAATGATAAAATTGTATTTAATTCATCTAATCTCTTCTATTTTTAGGCGGTAAAGGATTTTGAGATTATCACTCTGGAAAATATACCTGATTTAAGTGCTGTTGAATTAACTACCGACGCAATGTACTTGTACAAAATGGCGCTTGCAATTTCTTCTGGTGAGGTTTTGGCGGATTTGGCCAACATTAAACCAGGGCCAATAGCACATTCTCGTTGGCTCACCAAGGCCAGTAGATTATTACGGTTATATGTGACAACCAACAAGCCATCTACAAATTTAAAAATTCTGGCAAACTATATAATTAAAGTATATACGCCAATGTACTTCAATATTAAATATTACAACTCTGTCGTGCACGGTAGTGTATTATTTTATAAATTCATACGTTGGACTCAATATTTGGATTCGAATTTAAGCCAAATTGTAAATAATGTTGTTAAAGAAAACTCGTATTATGCTCATTCAGAAAACATTTTATTGGCAATGTTGTTCGACGATGAAAAAAAAATACGCGACTTAGCTCTAAAAAAAATTTTACACTACCGTAACCATGTGGAAGATCCGATGCTACTGAGAGTTTATAAAAAGCCTATCATAAACTTCAATTGCACAGATTTTACGAATATGATTGACATGAATGATAATTCAATCTTATTCGAACCACCATTCACTCGAAATATTCCTTATGAATATCTACAGCAATATTTAGAAGACATTGATCCACCGCTGCCTGATCCGAAAATTCCAGTACACATACAATTAACGGAAAGACATGTTCAATTGCTGGCTAGTGTATCCAAAAGAGTTTTAGAACATAATCGAGAAGGAGTTATGGCGGTGACATTAGAAAGTCGTGAAAAATTCGCTAGACTTGACAGCAAGAAAGACTTTCAAAAATAACTCCTTCGCGTTTATTTCCTAAAACTCTTCGTTTTGTTTCTTAATTACTGAATTCAATTAATTTTTTTTACTAATTACATTTTATATGCTTTTATTATTTGTTATGTTGAATTTTAGAAGAAAAAAATAAAGTAAAATATGCTTTGTTTACTCTTTGTCTTAAACTCGATATAGGTCGATGAGCCCCTTAACATTTTTTCGGCCCCCTACAATTTGACCCACCCTAATATATATACATATATATCAATGTATATTTATTTCTTTGTTCATGTGGGTGTCGAACTTTACATTTATGCCAAAAATTGAAACAGAGCTGTCACAACACAGTGCATGTGCTGTCAGTTATCTCCACCCTGCCTGCTGGAATTGCTGAACCCATAGGTCCAAAAGATCGAAAACAAATGGTAATCAGACGGCGCAATGTCTGGAGAATAAATCGTGTTTTGAAATAAAATATGTTTTGACTTGTCTTGAACTTTGTCATATTTGCAGCATATTGCGGTCGTTTTTCTTGCAGTGCTTTGCTCAAACTCATCAATTGTTGTAGATTGTGATCCCCGGTGATGGTTTCGTTTGGTTGGACCAGCTCATAATACACCACGCCCAGTTGATCCCATCAATACACAGCATTACTTTCGAACCATGAATATTGGGCTTTGCAGTTGATGTTCATGTCTGACCGGATTTAACTCATGATTTTTGCAACTGGAATTATTGCCAGTCACAAAACGATGTAAAAAAACTCTTCCTTTCTTGCCTCTGCAGCAGCCGTTGAAATATTGGCTTTTAATGTCCTTTCGTTTCAATTCATTGTTAGGTGACTCCCAACGATTCTTCTAGTATTTGACACGAGTGGAGTAAATCCTCAAATCCTTCATCTTCAAACTTTTTTGACTGAGCAAGTTGAGGTTTATCATCATGACTAAAATCACCATATTTAAAGCGTCGAAACCACGTCAACTACATATGACAATCAGAGCCATCTCGCCAAAGCCAAAATGGACCGAATTAAGTTGTACCTTTCTTAGATGCTAAGCGAACACTGTCTATATATTTTATTAAATTCAGTGAAGTAACAGTTAATACAATGTGTGTATATATAAAGGGTTATCCATTTCGCGGTTTCAAAAGTATAGGGCTAGAATTCGACATCTGTCAAACTGAGTTGTTAAAACAATTTCTTTCTTTTTCAGTTCAAAGTCTGACATTTGCGAAAATGGATCGCTTAACTATCGCACAACGCATTAAAATTGTAAAAACCTACTACAAAAATGGTGATTCTGCCACAGCCACATATCGTGCTTTAAGAGGAGATCATGGTTTACATAATCGTCCAACTACGCAAGCAATTGGCAAAATTGTGAAGAAATATGAAGAGACTGGATCGGTTATAGATATTGTAAGGCCTGTGCATCATCGTTTCGCTCGTACCACCGAAAATATCTCTGCTGTAAGTGAAAGTGTTGCCGAAGACCCGAATGTGTCGATTCCTCGTCGTTCTCAGGAATTAGGACTGTCTTACGGCACATTATGGCGTATTTTGCATTTGGATCCAGACCTACATCCATATAAAATCCAGCTCACACACCAACTGAAGCCAGCTGACCATTCACAACGTCGTAGATACGTCGAATGGGTGCTTGAAATTGGGGTTCTGGGAATCCTCAAGTAATTGAAGAGAGGCCACTACATCCACAAAAAGTCACTGCTTGGTGCGCTCTTTGGTCCGGAGGTGTGATTGGACCTTACTTCTTCGAAAACGACGATGGAACGACTGTCACCGTCAATTCGGAGCGTTATGGTCATATGATAACCGACTTTTTTTTGCCTGCTATTGAAGAATGCGACTTAGAGAATATGTGGTTTCAACAAGACGGTGCCACATGCCACACAACTCGAGCGAATATGGCTCTATTGCAAGAGAAATTTTCTGGCCGCGTAATTTCTCGTCGTGGCGATATCAAGTGGCCACCAAGATCATCCGATTTGACACCGCTTTACTTTTTTTTGTGGGGCTACGGGAAATACCGTGTTTATGCAGATAAACCTTTAACTCTTGAGCACCGAAAAACCAACATTCGTCACGTTATGGCTGAGATACCGCCCAATATGTGTCAAAAAGTGGACGAAAATTACCTCAAAAGAATCGATGCTTGCAACAATTCGCGTGGTGGTCATTTAAATGATGTAGTATTTCACACATAATGTCAACGTTCAAACTTTATAATAAAAAAGAAATATCATGATAAAAAATATTTTATATGTGTTTTATTTACATTTACTTTTGAAACCGCAAAATAGATACCCTTTATAAGTTACTTACTTATATGGCCATAACAACCGAATATCGATTTATGCCGAATATAACATGCTCCACCAGCCATCTCTGTTCTCCGGTAGCTGGCGTTAGCTAGAAATTCCAAGCGCGGTCAGGTTCTCCGGTACTTGGTCTTTCCACCGGAGGTTAGGTCTTCCTCTTCTGCGTCGTCCTCCAGCGGGTTCCGAATACAACACCTTCTTAGCTGGAGCGTGTTCTTCCATTCGCTCGACATGACCTAGCCAGCGCAGCCGCTGGATTTTGATGCGCTTTACTATGTCGGTGCCGGTATACAGCTCATACAGCTGACGGATGTACCTTATTCGGTACTCACTACCAACGCAAATAGGTCCAAAGATCTTTTCGCTCGAAAATTCCAAGCATTCGCTCATACGAGGTGAAAATTGTCCAGGCTTCAGCACCATATATTAGGACAGACATGATGAGAGACTTGTAGAGTATAATTTTCTCAAAGTAGTATCTCTTTGCAAGAGTGATCCTTCGCAATATCTCTAGGCTGACGTCATTACTGCGGTTAATGCTGGTGACGTGCTGTCCAAGATGCCGGGACTCTTTGTTTGTTGACACTAGATACTTTGTTTTGCACTCGTTCACCGACGCGACTCTCTTTCCAACTCTGAGAATGCTGCACTGACTGCTCGCATGTTCATGCCGATTATGTTAATATCGTCGGCATTCGCCAACAGCATGACACTTTTGTTGAAGGCAGTGCCATTATGTCGTAGATCAGCAGCTCGTATTATTTTCTCCATAATAAGATTGAAGAAGTCGCACTATAACGAATCACCTTTTCTGAAACCCCGTTCGGTATTAAACGGTGCGGAGAGGTCCTTCCCAATTTTCACTGCACAGCGGGAGTTATGAAGTGTCATTCTACAAAGTCGAATGAGCTTTGCAGGAATACCGAACTTAGACATTGTTGCGTAGAGGTAATCCCATACCGGACTGTCGAAAGCGGCTTCATAATCAACAAATAGGTGGTGTCTGTCGATCTTAATTTGGATTTGGCACAGTGTGAATATTTTGTGGATTCACTAGCTTTGAAGCCACACTGATAAGGTCCAATCAGGTTGTTGAGCAATGGGTTCAATCGTTCACGCAATGCGCACGATAAGACCTTGTATGCGATGCTCAGGAGACTTATTCCACAGTAGTTGGCGCAAATTGAGGGGTCTCCTTTTTTATGTACGGGACAGAGAACACTGAACCTTCAATCATCAGGCATGCTTTCATCCGACCATATTCTGCTTATCAGCTCGTGCATGCAGGTGAGAAGCTCATCGCCTCCGGTCTTAAACAACTCTGCAGACAGGCCATCAGCACCTGCAGCTTTGTTGTTCTTCAGCCTTAAAATTACCGTTTCAACCTCGTCATAGTCGGGTGGTGGAATATCAACACCATCATCTGTAATTGGGGTTATCGGGCAAACTCCTCCACTGACGGAATTTTTCGTAGCATCGCCATTCAGTAACGTGGAGAAGTGTTCCCTCCATAGGCTCAGTACACTCTGGACATCTGTAACCAGATTCCCATTTCCATCACGACAAGAAGAGGCTCCGAGATTTAAACCGCTACTCAGGCGCTTGATCTTTTCGAAGAATTTTCGAGTCTCATTCTTGTCGGTACACATCTCTATCTCCTCACACGCGCGTCTTTCTTGTTCTCTTTTCTTGCGCCTGAAAAGACTTCTCTCTGCACTCCTTTTCTCTCTGTACCGCTCCTTAACAGCTCGCGTTGTGCCTGCACGCAGGGTTTTTCTGTAGGCGGCGTCTTTCTCTGCGGTATCGTCGCGACACTCCTGATCATACCACTCATTCCTCAGAGGCCGGTAGTAACCGATTACCTCCTCGGCAGCAGTAGTCATGGAGTGGGATATATGTGTCCAACGTGGCAATGTATTATTAAGTTGGGGAGTGTTCTGCATAAGCAGATCCGATAGTCGAGTGGCAAATGCATGAAGTCGATCAGCCTCATTCCGTTATCGGAGGTGTTCTGGTGGAGGCCGAATTTTCCGACAGTAGGACCAAAGGTACCTTCCTTGCCCACCCTGCCATTAAAGTCTCCAAGCACGATTTTGATATCGTGGCGGGGCAGCGGTCATAAGCTTCTTCAAGGCGCTGAAAGAAGCTCTCCTTGGTCATATTATCCTTCTGATCCGTCGGAGCGTGGGCACATATAAGGCTGATGTTGAAGAATTTTGCCTTGATGCGGATTGTGGCCAGCCGTTCGTTCACAGGCGTGAAATGCGAGACAAGATGTCGTAGTCTCTTGCTGACCAAAAATCCACATCCTATACGTGCCCTTCAGCATGGCAACTGTAGTAAATATCACAAAAGCGGTAGTCCTTATCCGAATCAGTGTTGTTTTCTTCACTGGGGGATTTTTTATGTGACGGGTCCCAAACCCATCGCACAACCTCTAACCGAGAAGATTTTTGCCACTCATTTCAGCTGCCTCCCACCGGGTGCCAGGAGGACTTTGCCCGGTGGTCGCCATGTGGAGGGCCCCCATTAATAATGAAGGCGACATCACATAGTAAGCAGAGCAAGCTATATGACTACCCCTCATTAACAAATAGGGGTATCATCACATAGCGCTCAGAACAAACTACATGACAGCCAGTGAGTTGACTTGCGATGAGTTCAACAAGGATTGCGCTAGCCCCGCCCGGTTGAGGCAGTTAGGCATGTTACCTTGCGAAAACGACACCAGACTACATAAGTACAATATATATTTACATTAATAAAAAGTATGTATATACTAAATTACAGAATTCATGTGAGATTTTATTAGAGTGGTAATAAGAAGAGAATATGTAAACAAAAGTTTGAAATTTCAGTACGCAATATGCCGGCGCCCTTGACATATCCACCGGAACATCAACTTACTTCAGTCAGACTTCGGGATTACCGCAAATTTGCGTATTTTACGTCGAATACTACCGTTCTTCGTATGCACTTCTACTACGCGGACTACTGTATGCGAAGGTTTTTGCTATCCGTCCCAGCGGCTACTTCTTTGGGGGCAGATTGTCCTCCGACATTATTATCAAGTCATCTTTCTCGATGTTAAGCGATTTACCATGCCACTTCACCTTTCGTTGCAATTCGTGTAAGTAATCGCTGGACCACCTTTTCCAAAAATGCTGTTGAATAGCTGTCAGCCGTTTCCATCGGCCTAATAGTTGGATATTTTTGTACTCAACAGTAGTCTCAGTAATACAAACGAAAACATCACCCACTAAGAATTATGCAGGTGTTATACCTGACTCGTCATCTGGATCGTTCGATATCGCCGTCAACGGACGTGAATTTAGAATCACCTAAATTTCTGCAACCACGGTATTTAGCTATTCAAATGTCAAAAGGTTTGAACAAGCATGCGTGATCGAGAGCAGGAGAAGGCTTTCCTGAGTACCTGCCTGAAAGTCCTATCTCACGGCGCTCAAAAACACAGCATATCAAATTATTATTGTTTTATCGTAAAGCAAACGGCTGTGCCTCGACTCACAGCCAGCGGTCAGATGCTGGCACCTTCCCACCCATTGAACTGTATTTAAATAATCCCCAAACAGAAAGTCCCCCAATTCGTTTTCCCCAAGTATGAACGAGCTGCATGAAGCAAACCGCAACCAGACACCTGCGAAACGCGACCGGGAGACGTCAAATGGAAGCCCGAGTCCCCATAAACCCACCCCAAACATAGTAAATTTAACTCGTACTTCCCCCTTAAAAAAACATGCACACACAAGTCTATTCAGACTACCTTCTCAAAAATCTTCGCAGTTTAAAAACAAAACTTGCCAAATTACTTAAAGCTAAAACCACCTCCATATAGATTGCTTTTGTCGCGAAGCAAATAAACACAGCAATATGACTTTTAGTTACGCGAGTTGCATACTAAAGGGTTATCCATTTTGCGGTTTCAAAAGTAAATGTAAATAAAACACATATAAAATATTTTTTATCATGATATTTCTTTTTTATTATAAAGTTTGAACGTTGACATTATGTGTGAAATACTACATCATTTAAATGACCACCACGCGAATTGTTGCAAGCATCGATTCTTTTGAGGTAATTTTCGACCACTTTTTGACACATATTGGGCGGTATCTCAACCATAACGTGACGAATGTTAGTTTTTCGGTGCTCAAGAGTTAAAGGTTTATCTGGATAAACATGGTATTTCCCGTAGCCCCACAAAAAAAAGTCAAGCGGTGTCAAATCGCATGATCTTGGTGGCCACTTGATATCGCCACGACGAGAAATTACGCGAATTCTAGCCCTATACTTTTGAAACCGCGAAATGGATAACCCTTTATAACCAACCACAGCCACTTCCACCACCAAAGCCAGCATGCAGCAACAATAACAATCAGCAATAACAACAAGAACAACATCTCCAACGGCAACGACAATCAACAACAATAACAACAACTCCAGCGGCAAAGACGCAACATAATTACTAATAAGCATTTCATTAAAATCATTTACTTTAGTTAATTAAGCATTTTCATTTTTACAAATAGTCAATTATGCATTTTGCTTATGTTTTCGCAACATAATCAATAATGAGTAGTAAACATTTTTCCTTGTTAATAACTAAATCAATAAGCTATAAAAAGTATGTATTTTTAGTTTTAAGAGCAGTTGTAAAACAGAAGTAGTGACTTCCATAATAAATGTAAATTTTAAGAAGATATATATTTTTTTTTATTAAGTTCTATGAATATATCTTATAACTGGTGCAGTCGAATGGAACGTCTTACGGGAGTGTGGTAAAAAGTGAAAAAATAAGCCCTTTAAGTGAATTGTGTTAGTGTTTTAAACAAAAATAAGACTGTGTTGTGTATTAAATTGTTATTGGAGAACTATTTCTTATAGCATATCCGACAGTAAAGGTATATTACTTGTTGGAATAGTTGAGAGTATCTCCCAATAACAGAGGCTTTTTGAGGTTATATCAAATAAGTCTCATGGTGAGGGTATATCACCAACACACACAGTAAACTGACACAGTAAACATAAACTCATCGGTGACGGCATATCACCGAGTAGATATAAAACATAGGACACAACACCTAACATAAATTATAAATTCCATCGGTGACGGTATATCACCAAGAAGATAAATAAAAAAAAAGTTAAGGCATATCACGAAGAAAGCCAACTCCCGGTGAAATTTTCAAATTCCGAAAAGACGTGAATCCAGCTCATCAACAACTGCAACTAACAATGGCAATGAACATCTCAGCAACGGCGTTCGTAATCTTGTAAGCCCATTAATAATATATACATATATAAAAATAATATAGATCATATTATAAAAACAATAGTATAACAATAATTAATAAATGGAAGTAGGGTTATTCCTTGTCTTATTATTGCATTTCATAAGTATAAAATTATAAAACATATGACATACAAATAAAATATAATAATACTAATAATAGTAGTAAAAAAAAAACAAACACATCTATGATAAGAATTATCAAAGAAAAACCAAAACACAAATATCACCTTTGAAATAACACACTACAGACAATCACAGAAAATAACATTATGACAGGAAACGGACAGAACACAAACAACACATTAGACATTTTTAACTCATTAAAAATCCCTGATGACATAAAATACCTTCCAAAATTTGACGGAAACCCTCGCCTTTTGTACGAATTTATTAATAATGTTGAAGAAATCTTATCTCTCGTACAACAAGCCGACAACACACCACAAGGCAGAATATTCTTAAGAGGAATCAGGAACAAAATTGATGGTGGAGCTAATGAAGTACTAAAAATGTACGGCACCCAACTTAATTGGGATGAAATAAAAAATAATCTCAACTTGCACTATTCAGACAAAAGGACACAGACATCTCTAATTAGGGACCTACACACACTAAGACAAGAAAGGAAAACCATAGAATATTTTTATAGTGAAGTTATAGAGCTACAGTCAGCTTTAATTAATAATATAATAATACATGAATCCGACAATAATGTAATCAATTAAAAAAAAACTTTTTTCATAAATGTGTTTAGCCACATTTCTCAGCGGTATTAGGGAACCACTAGGTGCTAATATAAGAGCCATGAGACTAAAATCTCTGGCGGAAGCCTTCAGTTTCTGCATTAAAGAACGTTATAAACATTTAATGAATTTAACCAAGAAGGATGTTTAGAGTTTCTACTATTCGAATTTCACAAATACTTCGACGGACTCCTAGGTATCAATGCTCTCACCAAATAGGTTCTTACAAATAAATTTTTGGAAAACAAAATATTGCGAACAAAAACTTGTTTGATCAACCTTAAATATAATTCCAATTTGACATCTGGAAAACACCACCACACATCTGGAAAACAAACCTTCACCAATGAAAAACATAAAATTACCACAGTCGACAATATTCCAATTCACACAAAATCTTATACATATCCATACGTACACAAAGAAGAAGTGAAAAAACAAATAACAAATATGCTGGAACAAGGTATCATAAGAAATAGTTTCTCAACATGGAGCTCACCAGTATGGATTGTACCAAAAAAACTCGATGCTAGTGGCAAACAAAAGTGGAGATTAGTAATAGATTAAAGGAAGCTGAATGAAAAGATCGTTTCTGACCGATACCCTTTACCAAACATAAATTATATACTTGATAAACTAGGAAAATGCATGTACTTTTCAACCCTCGACCATCAAGTAGAAATGCAACCGAAGGATGTTGCCAAAACAGCTTTCAAAGTAGAAGGCGGACATTATGAATACATTAGAATGCCCTTCGGACTAAAAAACGCCCCTACCACCTTTCAACGTGTCATGGACAACGTTTTAAAAGATCTTATAGGAAAAGTCAGCTTAGTCTACTTAGATGACATCATAATATTTTCCACCTCGCTTCAAGAGTATATTTTGAACTTAGGACTCGTTTTCGAAAACCTAGAGAATTCTAATTTCAAAGTGCAACTCGATAAATATGAATATCTACAAAAAGAAATTGCTTTTCTGGGACACAGTGTTTTAACTGATAAAACCAAATCCAGCTAAAATCCAAGCAATACAAAACTACCCAATTCCTCGCACACAAAAAGAAATCAAAGGATTTCTAGGTCCCCTTGGTTACTACCGGAAGTTCATAAAAGATTTTGCCAAATTAACGAAGCCTCTCACAGAATGTTTAAAAAAAGGGAAAACGATTAATTTAAATGACAATTACATTAAAACTTTCGAAGTTTGCAAAAACATCCTAACAAATGATCCAATATTACAATACCCTGACTTTTCAAAACCTTTTGTGCTAACCACTGATGCTAGCAATTTCGCTCTCGGCGCAATATTATCTCAGGGCCGCATTGGCAGCGACAAACCAATATGTTACGCTAGCCAGACACTATCAGAATCTGAAACAAATTATTCTACAATTAAAACAGAATTACTTGCAATCGTGTAGGCAACTAAGTATTTTCGACCATATCTCTATGGTCCCAAATTTCAAATAGTAACAGATCATAGACCCCTTACTTGGCTAATAAACTTAAAAGAACCAAACTCAAAATTAATAAGATGGCGTCTGAAACTTGAAGAATTTGACTATGAAATTATTTATAAAAAAGGTAAATTGAATTCGAACGCAGACGCCCTTAGCAGAGGTAAAATAAATGATCCTTTCAATAACCCAATAGAAGTAAATCTAAACGATGCTAATTCGAACAACGCCACATATGATACAACAATACAGTCAGCTTAAGAAAATCTTTTTTTTTTTTTAATACTAAGCATTTATTGTATCTTTCTAAAATACCTAGAAACTAACAATATGTATTCAAATCTTACAAACTAACTAAAATTATGTGATATTCCCTACGTTCCATCACAATTTCTTGAGTCGCGAGGTATAGCAATTTCACAGCATATTCAGTGTGTCTTTTCTTTTTAATCGACGATGCACCGTGCTCAGCAACAATTGCCTAGCAAGGGGATTCGGATGATTGTGTAATTTTTGAATGTAGCTTCTGCAGGACATTGCAACTTCCTCAGAAATTGTGGGTACATTTAAATCTCGATGGATGTTAACGTTCCTCAGATACCAAGGCGCGTTTACAATAATTCGCAGACACTTGGATTGTATTCGCTGCACTTTTTCGATATTTGAGGGAGATGCGGTGCCCCAAAACTGAATACCAAAAGTCCAGATTGGCTTCAGTATCTATATATATAAAAAGAAGTTACATTTCCTTGGTAATCTTATAACTCAA
This sequence comes from Megamerina dolium, assembly GCA_963854835.1. NCBI lineage: Eukaryota > Metazoa > Arthropoda > Insecta > Diptera > Megamerinidae > Megamerina > Megamerina dolium. The sequence continues at coordinate 60,929,681 of OY978530.1, forward strand.
GAACCGCCCAACCGATTGACACAAAAATTTTAGAGTTCGTTCCCATCTATGAGGAGGTGGTTTGGAATCGGTGCAGTCGTTCCTGAGTTATAACATTTGATGTGAGTAATGGTTTCCTCTCATACGAAATGCCTGTATGGGAAAACAGCAACAAATAAACAGCCTCTTATGAGCGTTTCTGTTTTACTGTATAACTGTTTATGTGGACACAGTTGTCAAATGTGGTTTTAAGTGCATTCATTATGTTAATATTAATTTGCTGTCATTGGAATTCAGTTGACAGTTATCTTATGTGCTTTAAGTTCTTTTATATCGTGCTTTCGTTGCGAACAGACATACTTTTGGTGAGTGATGCATCAATTGCATCTCCACCAAATCAAATTCGTATGTTATTTGCGATGATAATATCAACATGTTTTCCATCAAATCCACTGGAATTGTGGAATAAATACAAAGATTTCATGGCTGAATACATTTTGATTCGACTTCGACATCGTTCAACTGATCCCGCATTGCTGCTGACATTGGAAATGTATAATGAAGCCTTGATAATGATCGAAGATTTGTGCCTTACGATTTCAAATAAAGCATTAGGGCAATTAGGATTGGCTCCACCAAATCGTTCAATGCATGATTTATTTGAACGAGAATTGCAACGCGAACAGCAATTCGATCGTGATGAATTGCGTGCGTTCGTACAAACGTATACTCCACAATTAAAAAAAGATGCATATGACAAAGTGATGCAAGTTGTCAATGACAACACTGGTGGATTATATTTTTTGGATGCACCTGGCGGCACTGGAAAAACATTTTTGATTTCATTGATACTGGCAACGATTCGGTCGGAACAAAAACTCGTATTGGCACTTGCTTCTTCCGGTATTGCAGCTACATTACTTGATGGCGGCAGCACAGCACATTCCGCCTTGAAATTGCCATTGAACATGCAAGCAATTGAAACACCAACATGCAATATATCAAGGAGTTCTGGAATGGCTAAAGTCTTACAACAAACATCCATTATTTTATGGGACGAATGTCCAATGGTCCATAAAAAATCTTTGGAAGCCTTAAATCGAACATTACAAGATTTGAGACGGAGTTCACAGCTGTTCGGCGGTGCATTAATATTGTTATCTGGTGATTTTCGTCAAACGTTGCCTGTTATTCCGAGATCAACACCAGCTGATGAAATTAATGCATGTTTGAAAAGTTCATTTTTGAGGGCACACGTACATAGGCTTTCGTTGACGACCAATATGCGTGTGCGTCTTCAAAATGATTCATCAGCACATGAGTTTTCAAAGCAATTGCTAAAGATTGGCGATGGAAAAATTACAAGTGATAAAAATGGGTTTATCACGTTACCGAATAACTTTTGCATAATTGTATCATCAAAACAAGAACTCATTGATCGCGTTTTTAAAAATATTGTTCAAAATTACAATAACCTTGATTGGTTACGGAAACGTGCAATATTAGCACCAAAAAATATCAATGTCAATGAAATCAATTTCCACATCCAGGAAAAATTGCCAGGTGATTCGGTAAGGTATAAATCCATTGATACTGCTATGAATGATGAAGACGCAGTCAATTATCCAGTCGAATTTTTAAATTCTTTGGAACCACCAGGCATGCCACCGCATAATTTGAATTTGAAAGTTGGTTCATCGATTATACTTCTCCGAAATCTTAATGCACCGAAACTTTGTAATGGGACGAGACTTTCAGTGAAGAAATTGATGCCAAATTTAATTCAAGCAACAATTCTCACTGGCAAAGCAAAAGGTGAAATTGTACTAATACCGCGCATCCCATTAATACCAACGGACATGCCATTCGAATTTAAACGTCTTCAATTTCCTGTTCGGATATCTTTTGCTATGACCGTCAACAAAGCCCAAGGGCAAACGCTCCAGGTGTGTGGAGTTAATTTAGAGGAAGCTTGCTTTTCTAACGGTCAACTGTACGTTGCATCTTCAAGAGTTGGAGCACCGAAAAATTTGTTTATTTATGCACCACAAAATAAAACAAAAAATGTGTATACAATTGTATTAAATTGAACGTTGCTTTTCTTTTTCCGAAATAAAAATAAAAATTATTTCATTTTATTTTGTACATTATTGTGTTTAGAAATCAAATGTTTTTAGCAATCAATTTTTTGCGTAGCGAAGCGCGCCGGGTAACGCTAGTTGCTTTATATAATAGCACTTTGTATTCGAGATTCAACTTTGATCTTTTGTGTAACTGATTAATTTTAAGCTTGATCTGAGTTTTCTTTGCCTCTATGTGATTTTTTCAGGTCAGCCTTCTGTCGAGGTGAATACCCAAGTACTTTGTTGAGGAATATTGTGGAACTGATTGGTCATTAATTTTAAGTGGGGGACATGTATCTGGCCTTAGCGTGAAGGTTACATGTACGCTCTTTGATTCATTGACTTTTATACTCCATGGGGTTAGAGCGAGAGCACAATATTGCCGTATCATCAGCAAAGGTCGATATGAATGTATAGTTATTGTTGGGCATATCTGAAGTGTATAAGAAATACAGTAAGGGGCCCAAAACGCTTCCTTGAGGAACGCCAGCGTGAATATCCAATGGATTTGTTGTGTAATCCTTGTGATGTACGAGAAATTGTCTTTTCGTGAGGTAGCTACTAAGCAATGAGGAGACATTTGCAGGCAGTAATAGTTTGAGTTTGTAAATAAGGCCATCGTGCCATACTTTATCGAAAGCTTGATTGATATCAAGAAAGACAGCTGAGCAATACTTTTTTTCTTCAAAAGTGTTTCTTATCAGAGTTACAATGCGGTGGACTTGTTCTATTGTGCAGTGGTGTTTTCTAAATCCAAACTGATGTTGGGGAATCAGTTGGTTGAGATTAATAAATGGAGTTATATTCATGACAAGTAGAGTAGAGTACTTTAGAGAGTAGAGACAGGAGGCTGATAGGTCTGTACGATGCAACTTTTGTAGGGTCTTTTCCTGGTTTTGGTATCATAATAATTTTTGAAGTTTTCCAGCATTTGGGATAGTGTTTAATACAAAGGATAGCATTGAAAATGTGCATGAGATGAATTACTGAAGCCGGAGGTAGCTCTTTTATCATTTTATCGGTAATTTTAACTGGACCAGGTGATTTTTTTGGATTTAAATCTTTATAAATTGCTTTGAATATGTCCCTTTTTTAATTTTGAGCGTTATTGAGCAAGGTTGATAAGTTAATTTTGGTAATGAGGACTGTGAAGAGCGTGGATTGGGTGTAAACACACTTTTTAGGTGGTTTGAAAAAGCCAAACACTTCTCACAGTTGCTTCTAGCCCAATTACCGTCACTCAAACGGATGGGGGAATCAGTGAGAATTGGCCGATTTGAGTTTTTTGCTGATTTCCACAAAGAGTAGTCTGACGCTTCACTAGGTGTTAATTTCGCTATGTGCTCTTCTAACTCTTTGTTGTTTTTATTTTTTAAGGCTTGCTTTAACTTTCGAGTGCAGTGCTGTAGCTGTGTTTTCAGATTCGGTGATCTGAATTCTTGCCATTGTCTTCGGAGTCTCTTTTCTGTCTTACTAGCAATTCAATGTCGGCTGGTGTGTATGTGCAGGTACCTTTGTGCAGGTGGCTGAGCTGAGAGCTAATGAGAGCAGATGGTTGAATTTTTCGAGTGCTGAGTCTACATCGTGTCCATTTCTTAACACAGTACTCAGAGTAAGATGGGAATTTATATTTTTCTTGAATTTTAACCAGTCTATTTTCTTTCTAACGCAATTGCCTTGGGGGCTTGGTGATTTTATAGATATTACCGTGGGTGAGTGGTCAGATGATAGATCATAATTACACTCTGTGGAGATATTTTCCATCTGCAAACCTTTGGCGACTCCAAAGTCTATGAGATCGGGTATTTTCCTCTTGTCCGTCGGCCAATATGTCGGTTGACCATTTGAAATAACATCGTAGCCGTGGTTAGTGATGATTGAACATAGTCTTTTGCCTTTTGGAGTTATTAAGCGGGAGCCCCAGTGAGTGTGTTTGGCGTTGAAATCGCCAGCAACCAAGAATTTGCTACCAAGAGTTGAGAAAAATTCTTTATATTGCTGTTCGGTAATACTGTATCTTGGGGGACAGTATATTGCATATATTACTACCTTAGAGATGTTTTCTTCCAGACATATAGATGTTGCTTGCAAGTAGACGCTACTGAAATCTTCGAGAACATGATGTTTTATTCTGCTTTTTATCAATATGGCAGTACCTCCGCGTGCCTTACCATGCGTTTGATTTGTGGTGTACAGTTTGTAATATGGTATTCGGTAGCAATTTTTGTCAGTGAAATGGGTCTCAGATATCATCATTATATCGATCTGGTTGGATTCAAGGAATTGAATTAGCTCCAAACGGTGCTGGCTTAAGCTGTTGGCGTTCCAGTGGCATATCTTGAGACGACTCGTGGTCTGGATAGCAATGTTTGGAGTAACATCGATTGATTTTTCATCATTTCTTGCAACATTGTTTGCATTGAGTTCATGAATTGGTTCATATTCTGGATTAATGTTTGAAGCAAATGTTCAAGGGTATTTGGCTGTTGAGTGGGCAGTGAGTGCTTCTGCTCATTATTTACATTGCTTTGTTGGTGTGGGTTTTGTTTTAACACACTAGCGTATGAATTGGTTTGATTCTTGTTTGGGATTGCAGAGAAGAATTGTGTTGCATCAAGATTTTGTCTCTTACTTGAGTTGGCTATCTGAGTTTGCTCAACTGGTTTTAGAGGTTGTTTGCTAGCGGAAAAATTTAGCTTTAGGGTTGTATATACTGGGCAACCTCTATAATTTGCGGTGTGATTACCTCCACAATTGCTGCATTTTTTCATGCTAGCGTCGCTTTTTGACTTTGGATATATGTTTGATTTATGGAGATCTCTACAAATCACACAAACAGCTGGCAGGGTACAATATGTCTTAGTATGTCCATATTCTTGGCAGTTACTGCACTGAGTAGGTCCAGTTCTCTTATGGGGTTCTTCGATTGTGATTTTGCGATGCAATAAATATCGAATTTTATATATGGGGTGTACTTCACCTTTTTTTAGGGGTTTTGTTTCAGGCTGAAGCTCAATACGATATAACGGTTGAGGTATATTGCTCTTGTTGAGAATGTTGAATACTGTTTTGGCTTGAAACCCTTCCTCCTGAAGGCCAAGTTTGATTTCGTTAATATTAACATTGGGTTCGACGCCTTTGAGTACAACGATTAAACCTTTACTACTTTTTAGCTGATATGTGTAGTAATTCTTTTTTACAGCATCAAATTCCGCGATTACTTTGCGATAATCAGTTTCGCTGTAGATTTGCACTTTCGTTTCCTCAATTTGGCCTTTGCGAATAGGAACAACGTGGAAATTCTTTGGTCCTATAAGACTTGTAATTCTAGAAATCAACTTATCTGAGTTGCGTTCTCTTAAGAAAATGGGTGGGGGTTTGAAATTTTTCTTGGAGATAAAATTTTCGTCACTTTCATCACTTGAAAGCAGTGCGTATCTATTTTCCGAACTAATAGGGGCAGTGTTCTGCTTTTGAATTTTTGTTGACTTCATTTGTTTTGAATTTTGTGGACTTCTTTTTCGCTTTACTACAGCAATGTAGCGATCAATTCCAGTTTGAACAGCAACTGGTTAGTCATCGCACTAGTTGCTTTAACTACTGGGTCATGCACTTCAGTAGAAAGGCCGTTATTTGTTTGCTTTGATGTTGTAGCTGTTGGTGTTACAGCAGGAGAAGCGCATTGTACACTCCACGGTATAGAGGGAGATAGTATATCACGAGAGAACAAAATAATTTTTTGTCTGTATTTGTTGTTGTTGCAAATTTTGATGTAGTGTTAGAGTGAGGAATATGTGCAGGCAAAGGATTTGCACTGTTACTTTCACTTGTGCAGTGTGTATCAACTGATTTTTTGATAGTGCACTTATCTGGGGGTGGGGTTCGTGCGGGTGATTGCAAATTATGGTTTACACACACATTAACAGGCGATTGCCGTTGCCGGAGAGGAGAGCGCTGAACACTCATATTACAAACAAAATGTTTGCAAAATATATTATTATTTTTTTTTCTTTGATTTTATTATTCTTTCTGCTTCTCTGTATAAGCAATAAAAAACCTCAGAAATAACTGCTTGAGTTTATTTAGCGTCTCTTCGCAATATATTTCATTTTTTAAACCGGAATCAATCACTTATTAGACTATATCAATGGAGAGATACAAAACACGTCCATTCTTATTGGTGACTATCACGCAATGTTATAAATCTGAACGACAGAATACCAATCTTTGAAAGACCTATAAATGATTATTATCTTCAAGTAATCATAGAAATATCTAACGATATCTCAAGCACAACTTTAACAGTACCCTTCAGAAATAAATAAAGACGAATAATCAAAAGGCCCAACTTTACCGAAGAGGAATTAACAAACATTCTTAAAACATACCTAGCCCCAAACAAACTCACAGCAATATACACAAGACGACATTTTTGCACTTATACAATCCTCATATTCCCGATTTTTTTCAAACAGTCGACTTTTCCGCCTAGTTAGATGCACCATTATCTTGACTGATGTAACAGACAACGACGAACAAGAACAACTAATAAGCTATCATGAAAAATCGAATCATAGAGGAATCGATGAATCGTACTTCCATTTAAAACGACAATATTATTTGCCCTTCATGAAAAATAAAATAAACTAAACAATAAATAATTGCGAAAAATGTCAAACCCGAAAAGACGATAGAAACCCACCAAAATTAATTTTTCAAAAAACAGAAACACTTTTAGATATTATTCATATCGACATTTATAGCATAAATCATCATCAAATTTTAACAATCATAGATAAATTTTCAAAATTCGAAGCAGGTTACACACTTACAGCCAGAACAAGCACAGTTGTTCTCCGAGTCTTTAAAGATTTTATAACTCAACATGGTATTCCAAAAAAGATAGCGTGCGATCGAGGTGTAGAATTTACAGCAAACATTTTCAAGGATTTTTGTACACAATACGAAATAGAACAGCATATTACATCGTTCCAACAAACTAGCAGAAATTCACCTGTTGAAAGACTTCACTCTACTCTCACAGAAATATACAGAATAATATTCACTGCAAGAAAAGAAGCAAATTTAACCACAGACTACGAAAATATTTTCCAAGAAACAGTTATCACATATAATAACTCTATTCATTCAACCACCAAGCTCACACCATACGAACTTCTCACCGGGAAAACTCATGAATTCAATAAAACCGTCACATTCAACAATGAATACAAGTACCTTTCAAAACTAAATGAATACAAAGAAAAAATATTTCCATCCATAAAAAGTAAAATCGAAGCCCTTACTCATCACAGAATTGAAAAATTGAACATTTCTAGGGAAAATCCAAAGGATTTAGAAGAAAATAAGACCATATTTAGACGAGAATGTAAAAGAAACAAAATTACACCTAGATTTAGTAAACATAGAGTCAAGAAAAATAATTGAATTACTGTAATAAAGACAGATAACAAAAAAATTCACAAAGGTAGAATAACAAAGAAACGAAAATTTATTTAAAACTGACTTTCAGTTTATCCTTCATAATTGCGAATGAGCTACCCGTAAAAAATATAGACAGAAATGAGAAATTACTATAATTTAACCTCGGGCCAGCACAAATCATCAACAGATACAATAACTTCATTCATGTAGTAAATCTTTACGAATACAAATAATGCTATCTACAAAATTTTAAATGCCGTCGATTACCTAGACAAAAGAAATACCGTAATGAACTCAATAAATGTAACTAGATTAAAACTTAATGAGCTCAAAACCAAGTTAGAAATAATCACTCCTATAAGAAGAACACGACGTGGACTCTTTAACGGACTAGGTACAGTAATTAAATTCATAACAGGAAACATGGACGAGACTGACGCTGTCGAAATAAACTCATAAATAGAAAAATTACAAACAAACACCGACACTATCCAATATATTATCACAGACCAAAATTCAATTAACACTCAAACGATCCAAAGACTTAAAAACATTACAAACCACATAAACAAACAACATGACGATATAGAAAATTTTCTCAACAACCACTTACAAATAGAAAATAATATTATTGACCGAGAATAAGATATGTATAATTACTGATATGCAATATATAAGTCTAATCAACTATAACATAGACTTATTAAGCAATCACTTATCTAATATAGCAGATCCAATATTACTTGCAAAATTGAACCATATATCAAAATTTATACTGAGTCATGAAGAACTCGAAAATATTTCAAATTACTTCCAAAGCCAATCAATTAATATAAAGTCATACGAAGAATTGTACGAACTCCTAAGATTACAAGCCTACTATAATGATACCAATATCATATTTAATATCAAAATACCAATTATATCTAAAAAAAATAAGCAGATTTTTACATATTATCCCACTTCCAATAAATAATCATACATAACTTATAACAAAAATGAAATTGGGTATTACGATCAATCCTGCCAAACCGTCGAGAAAATGTTTTATTGCAATGAAGCAAGAACAAAAGAAAATAGTACTGAATCCAGCTGCATAGGCCAACTTTTGAGGAACCAAACAGCCCATTGTAACCTAAATGATGTCGGTTACATACAAAGCATAAGTTTACCTGAAAACAATTTCATCTTATTCGTTAACGTACCAAAAATATTAATTAAGTCTAATTGCATAAGTCCACTGCAAGAAGTCGAAGGAACAATTCTCATCCAATATAGCAACTGCACAATCAATATCAATGGGATAGAATACGAAGACAAACCAGCCATCTACTGGGATCAAATCAACCTAAGAACAATATCAAGCGACCATATTGACGTCAGATTAATAAAAGAAATACCAAACTTACAAAAACTCCAACAGTTCGGATTGCAGAATAAACAAACCGTACTAAACATCACGAGATTAACGGAAACCACCAACATCTATACATGCACAGCCATTGGAATACTCGGCATAGCTATCGCATAGCTAGCTGTCTTCATATACTCTACAAAAAGAATCCAAATCTATCAAGAATTACGCTACAGCTCCATCGAATTCGTTGTGGCCTTCGCTTTATTCTAAGGGGGGAGGAGTTACATACTATAACCAACCACAGCCACTTCCACCACCAAAGCCAGAACGCAGCACCAACAACAACCCCAGCAAGAATAACAATCAGCAATAACAACGACGAATAAGCATTTTATTAAATTCATTTACTTTAGTTAATTAAGCATTTTCATTTTTACAAACATAATAAATAATGAGTAATAAACATTTTTCCTTGTTAATAACTAAATCAATAAGCTATAAAAGGTATGTATTTTTAGTTTTAAGAGCAGTTGTAAAACAGAAGTAGTGACTTCCATAATAAATGTAAATTTAAAGAAGATATATATATTGTTTTTATTAAGTTCTGTGAATAGAACTTATAACTCGCGCATACCCCTCTGTTTATATGTTGTTATGATTGGTCCACAGAAATTCACTCCCATTGTAGACAAGGGTCTAGCGACGATTACCCGCACTTTTCGCAAATCACCCACGACTTGTTGTGCTAAATTCGGCCGAGATCAAAACCAGCGCACACATATGGTTGCAACCTTTATTACATATTGTTGGTGTGCACAAATCTTACATAGCTTCGTATAACTATTGTCTGGCAGCAGTATCTGGTGCTTGACTTCATATGGTAATTCAGCATTTTTTAAGCGACCTCCTACTGGTAGTATATCAACACCATATCTGCTGTCATGTAAAACGCTTTACAATTTTACTTTACTTGTAGCATGTATCTCTTCTATCTTTTTTAATTCGCGATACTCAGCTGCGAAAAAAGCTGTTGCACGCAATGTACGATGCGAATTAGAGTTTCGTCTAATAAGGCTGCTGTGAGTAATGTTGCCGTGCCAGACAGAGAATATATGCAACTACTTTTCGCGTTGGTGGAAAATCGCTTCGTCTTTCTAGCCGGTTGATAAAGCATTTTGAGTTGTCTTCCATAATAAATGTGATTGTCTTTCGCTTTATTGGTAGCTTCTTGAATGAATGACACCCATTATTTGATATACACCCATATGTACATACCTAAAATTTTAAACAAACGTAATTCAAATCACATTTCAGACACACATTTTCATTCCACCTTAGATGGAAGTGCCATATTAAAAAAAAAACAGACAGAATCTATTTAAAACTTTTCAATTAACTATACTCCCATAGTGAAAATGAACTACTTTTTTTTTCTAATAAGATCCTCCATTACTAAAGTTAGTTTCTCTAAAATGACGTTCTTCCATTATTCACTCGATATGTTCCTTAAAGCTATATATACTGAGATCAATTTTTAAAAATTATACAGTACAAAATTCTTGTTTTGCCTGTAACAGTTGTCGCTGTGAGATCCGTTCGAATAAACGCAATTGCGGTGGACGACGGTGACAGAAATCAGCTTCTCATTATCTATTTCTATTTATTTTTAATATCATTTATTTGTACAACCCTATTCTAATTGGCTCTTACCCTTGACCTTCAACTTCTTTAAAAGTCTAAAAATAATTTCGCCGCTTTTTCTTGGAGTTAAGGAGAAAATGCGTTGATTTAAATGAAATTTAAATCAATGGAAAAACATCGGCGGTAAAACCGCTGCCACAGTAATTATGCACTATTCCATATGACTTCGTAAGTTATAATTTTGACAGTGGTTAACCGACGATCGCTGCAATTGTGGGTCGGAGGACTTGGGACTTTACTTCAAAATTACAAACTGCAAAAGTAAGAGCGCGCTCACAGATAATTAGTGATGTGCAAAATTTAGTGATGGGAGCTCACAAACTATTGAAAGTTTGCTAAATTATCCTTAATTGGTAGCTTCAATATTGTAATTTGATTGAACTTTGGCGAAATTTTGCTCATTGTAATAGAATATAATTATAGTTGAACTTTCCGGCAGCACAGATAATTTCCTTCAGATTGCAAGGAATAAAAAGAAGTGTGTTTGCCTTTAGGCAGCGAAGAAATTACCAAATAGAAAATAAAAATTTACCAATTTTGGCAAAAAATTACCAAAACGTCAAAATTGCTATATAACAAAACACGTTCTGTCTCTTGTGTGTGTAGGGGAATTACCAGAAACTTTCTCAAATATATCTGCGGCTCGGTTAGAGGTCGTGCTTTGGGCTTGGGACCCACCACATAAAAACTTCGCCAAATGAAAAATCGAACCGTGCCTCGGATAAGGATGTTTTGGTTTTATTCGTTGTGTTTGATCCGTTTATTTCTATATATACCATAAAATTCATTGGAAATGATCTGTTAACATCGGATGATTTTGAGTTGAGAGCAATTTACAAACTTAAGTACCGCTATGTATAAAGGTATACTCGTATATACACAAAATAAATAATAAAGGTACATATTTGTTCGAAAAGAGAGTTATAAGTATAAAGAGAAATAAGATCATAAGGGAAATAAGTAAAGCAATGAAGCGAAGTAGAGTAGTGCATGAACAGTGGGCGCGATATGACCAAACATGCTCCCACCATTGAACGTCCTCGTTTCAATCCAAAATAGGAAATGGAGCGACCTTGTGTACTGCATGTCGTATGTTTCCTTTCACGGTTTTGATATCAAGCACTCACACCTTACCATCAGAACCGGAAATCACGTTGATAACTCTGCCAAGACGCCACTGTTGTGGTGGTGTGTTGTCTTCATGTACGAGAACCATTCGTCCGATTTCGATGTTGGGTTCTGGAGTCGGCCACTTTAAAGGCTGCTGCAAGCTTAATATATATTTGCGTGACCACAGTTCCCAGAAGCGCAGTTTTAAATATGTTACTCGTTTCCACTGAGTTAAGCATGATGTTCGGTCGATATGTAGGTGGTGGTCCGGCATTGAAAGTAATGATGTTTTGATCAACAAATGCGATGGCGTCAAGGCTTCGCCGTCATTTGTGTCCTTTGTTAGTGGTGTGGACGGGAATTTAAGATTGCGTTCACTTCTACGACGACAGTCTGCAATTCCTCATAAGTAAGATGAGCATTGGAAAAGGGTTTTTTTTATAATTGTTTTCATCGACTTGACCGCGGCCTCCCATAAACCACCAAAGTGTGGCTAGCGAGGGGGAATGAAACTGAAGTCAAATCCAAGGTTTTTGCAAGTAGTTGATGACGGTTTCAACTGCTGCTTCGGTGAAAAGTTGTTGTTTTAATGCCTCGTCAATTTCCGTTTGTAGTGGAAGCAGTGGATATAGTTTCGAACTGCTTTCCGTACCAATTCTCTAGCATTTACTGTCCACACCTTTTCTCGAAGCAAACTTATCAGAATCTTGGGGCCAGCATGTAAATGCGTAAAGCGATGACTCTTTGGCAACAACGCAGAAAATTTTGCATCAAATGCAATTGTCGCCTTTGAAAGACGATCACCGACCCGAAGAATTGAAAATGTGTTTCCATTGAGTTCCATATTATGTAAAAATGATGTTAGATTTTGAATGAAAGATCTCATGGATTGTTGCTTTCGTAGACATTGAATTTCTGCAGTAAACTCCAGACGTTGAACAAAAGCCTTTCTTTAATTTTTTGCAATGTTCTACTAAGCAGAAAACATGCACACAATCCCAATCTGGAGAGGGATTGTGCCTTTATAGGTGCCACTTTCGACTTTGAAATAAGTAAAGTAGTTTCGTATACGCCATTTATTTTGCGTTTGGTGTAGATGCAGCAACCGGACGCCCGTTGAGATGCAGCCACAAATCCGTGAACTTCACACTTTAGTCACCGATGTGAATACGTACCTTGGTACCTCATTTTATTGATAGACCTGAGATCCGATTTGATTTGTTGCCACTGGGACAATGGCAATGGTTAACAGTACAGACCTTTTTGTTACTATTTGGTCGTCTGGTAAATCGTAACGAAAACAAAATATATCCCTTGATGGTTTCCATGACATGCCTAAAGCTTTGGTTATGTGTTCTTCATGAAATGTTAGTGAGACTTCTGTGGATGCGAAGTCGGACATCTCTTCACACTTGGAACGCCATTTTGTAAGAGTTAAACCAACAGACTCTAAAACTTTGACAGTTTCTGATTTGAGCTGTTGTATTTCGCTCATGCTTTCCGCACCAATGAGTAGATCATCTACATAAAAGTTATTATGAATAGCACTTGCTTCCACCGGGTAGGTGTTGTTGTTCAGCTCAGCGATGTGGAATAGGCTGCGAAATGCGAGGAATTGCGCGGCAGCTAAGCCATATGTGACGGTGTGAAGCTGGTATAGTTCTAATCGCTCATTGGTTTCGTTTCCCCACAAGATGAGTTGGTACCGATCTCATTCATCTACAAGAAATTGCCGATACATTTTTGAAACGTCGGCTGTTATAGCATACGGATGTAAGATGAACGAAAGCAATGTAATGATTAACTTAGGTTAGATGATAGCTCCCACCATGAGAATATCATTTAACGAAACATTTTTCGAAGTGCGCGCAGAGGCATTAAATAGAACACGCAATTTTGTAATTGTGCTTTGCGGCCGAAGAATACTATGGTGTGGAATCTCGTAGTGTGGGATAGTAAAGTTGACATCTTTGATCAGTGACATATAACGAATTAACGAATTAACAAAAGTGGTAGGTGATACCTTAAATGGTAATCGAATTATACGTCCGTCCGGCTGTACTTGCATATTTTCACGAAAGTGGATCTCACAATGACAGATTCCATGGCTGCGTGGCGATTCAAAAGTATTCAACAACGAAATAATTCTTGATTTTACCGCAATGTAGATTTCATCAATTTCCGCTCTAAACAAATCAGGGGGATTTAGTTCCTCAATTTTCGCCTGTATTGAACAAAATTGTTGAAAATAAGTTTCTACGATCTGCAGGCGACATTTGAGGATAGAAGCTTCGGACTCGATGTTTTCAAATCCAGATCTTTCTTTCATACTGAGTAGATTGCGTTTTACCATGGTTCGTTGTTGAATAAGTAACTCGAGTTGGTTCTGCTCGTTTGACAAGACGACCGATTGGGATGTCTTTTGGGGTTCCATTGTAGTGATAACTGCAAACTGGGAATCTATATCAATAGTAGGTGGTAAAAGAATTCAAATCCAAAGCCAAACAATATGTAAAAAGAAACCAAATAACGAAATTCTTGTGTTTATTAATTATCAAAATACCTATGTCCAACAGCTCCTGTCACGGTCGCGAAATTTATGATGAACCAGAAAACGTTTTGGTTTTATTCATTGATCCGTTTATTTCTAAGTATAATATTTTGAACTATGTGCTTATTTACCATAAAATTCATTGGAAATGATCTGTTAACCTCGGATGATTTCGAGTTGAGAATAACAAAGAAAAGAAATTTACAAACTTAAGTTCCACTAAGGTATACTCGTATATACACAAAATAAATATTAAAGATAGTGCTAAAAATCACTATTGACAACAGATGCTACTTTAGGCTAAGTAAGCAACTAAGAAGTCGAGCTCTTTCTCAAGAAAAGAAAACCACTCTCTACAAGTCCTTCATTATGAGCTCTTTCTCAAGAAAAGGAAACCACTCTCTACAAGTCCTTCAGCAAGCCTGTTCTTATATGACGCCGACGCTTGGACAACTTCCACCCCAGTTGAGACAATGTTCGGAGTTTTCGAGAGAAAAGTACTACGTAGTCCTATTTGTGTTGGTGGCGAGTATCGAATAGGGTAAAACCAGGAGCTGTATCAGCTGTATGCCGTATATATATATGAATTCATATATATAAATATATATAAATATATATATATATATATATATATATATATATATATATATATATATATGTATATATATATATATATATATATATACATATATATATGTATATATATATATATGTATATATATATATATATGTATATATGTATATATACATATATATATATATATATATATATATATGTATATGTATATGTATATATATATATATATGTATATGTATATATATATATATATATATATATATACATATATATATATATATACATATATATATATATATATATATATATATATATATATATATATATATAAAGGGTTATCCATTTTGCGGTTTCAAAAGTAAATGTAAATAAAACACATATAAAATATTTTTTATCATGATATTTCTTTTTTATTATAAAGTTTGACATTATGTGTGAAATACTACACCATTTAAATGACCACCACGCGAATTGTTGCAAGCATCGATTCTTTTGAGGTAATTTTCGACCACTTTTTGACACATATCGGGCGAATGTTGGTTTTTAGGTGCTCAAGAGTTAAAGGTTTATCTGCATAAACACGGTCTTTCGCGTAGCCCCACAAAAAAAAGTCAAGCGGTGTCAAATCGCATGATCTTGGTGGCCACTTGATATCGCCACGACGAGAATTTATGCGGCCAGAAAATTTCTCTTGCAATAAAGCCATATTCGCTCGAGTTGTGTGGCATGTGGCACCGTCTTGTTGAAACCACATATTCTCTAAGTCGTATTCTTCAATAGCAGGCAAAAAAAAGTCGGTTATCATATGACCATGATCCGAATTGACGGTGACAGTCGTTCCATCGTCGTTTTCGAAGAAGTAAGGTCCAATCACACCTCCGGACCAAAGAGCGCACCAAGCAGTGACTTTTTGAATATATATATTCCATTTCGCGGTTTCAAAAGTATAGGGCTAGAATTCGACATCTGTCAAACTGAGTTGTTAAAACAATTTCTTTCTTTTTCAGTTCAAAGTCTGACATTTGCGAAAATGGATCGCTTAACTATCGCACAACGCATTAAAATTGTAAAAACCTACTACAAAAATGGTGATTCTGCCACAGCCACATATCGTGCTTTAAGAGGAGATTATGGTTTACATAATCGTCCAACTACGCAAGCAATTGGCAAAATTGTGAAGAAATATGAAGAGACTGGATCGGTTATAGATATTGTAAGGCCTGTGCATTATCGTTTCGCTCGTACCACCGAAAATATCGCTGCTGTAAGTGAAAGTGTTGCCGAAGACCCGAATGTGTCGATTCCTCGTCGTTCTCAGGAATTAGGACTGTCTTACGGCACATTATGGCATATTTTGCATTTGGATCTACACCTACATCCATATAAAATCCAGCTCACACAACAACTGAAGCCAGTTTGACCATTCACAACGTCGTAGATACGTCGAATGGGTGCTTGAACAACAGGCGGTGGATGGCGATTTATTGAAAAAAAAATTTTTCAGCGACGAAGCACATTTTTCTTTCGGTGGGTATGTTAACAAACAAAATTGTCGTATTTGGGGTTCTGAGAATCCTCAAGTAATTGAAGAGAGGCCACTACATCCACAAAAAGTCACTGCTTGGTGCGCTCTTTGGTCCGGAGGTGTGATTGGACCTTACTTCTTCGAAAACGACGATGGAACGACTGTCACCGTCAATTCGGAGCGTTATGGTCATATGATAACCGACTTTTTTGCCTGCTATTGAAGAATACGAGTTAGAGAATATGTGGTTTCAACAAGACGGTGCCACATGCCACACAACTCGAGCGAATATGGCTTTATTGCAAGAGAAATTTTCTGGCCGCATAATTTCTCGTCGTGGCGATATCAAGTGGCCACCAAGATCATGCGATTTGACACCGCTTGACTTTTTTTTGTGGGGCTACGCGAAAGACCGTGTTTATACAGATAAACCTTTAACTCTTGAGCACCTAAAAACCAACATTCGTCACATTATGGCTGAGATTCCGCCCGATATGTGTGAAAAAGTGGTCGAAAATTACCTCAAAAGAATCGATGCTTGCAACAATTCGCGTGGTGGTCATTTAAATGGTGTAGTATTTCACACATAATGTCAAACTTTATAATAAAAAAGAAATATCATGATAAAAAATATTTTATATGTGTTTTATTTACATTTACTTTTGAAACCGCAAAATGGATAACCCTTTATATTCTACATGAGAAAGCAACTTTTTGATATTCTCACATATGAGTAGACGGCGTGATTTTAGTTGTCATGTATGCTTACACAGGTATGCTTACGTAAGTGCAGAACTACGAGTTGTGTGGGAAAGTGCTTTGTCAGCATTTTCACACCCAGCTACAACTCAGTTGGCGCAATGTTCTGACATTCCACAATTATAAGTAATATTAGTATGGATTGTGTATATCACAACTTCGATCAATGTTGGTATGTGTATTGACAAATATGTAGTTCCCAATTTCGGGAAATATGTCGCGAGGCAAAATATGCATATGTGCATATTTAATATTTTGGCTCACAACATCCCTCCCTTTTCTCAGGAAGAAAAAATTATCATTATGAAATAATAACAATTTTTTCTTATAAGGAAGAAGTAAAAATTATGCTTATTTTGTAAAATTTAGCACAATTAAAAATGTTTGATACTATTAGGAATAAAATACGAAGTATTATGTACATATATGGTTACTGGTAATTCGGTGATTATGGTGCCGATGATGACGATGAGTTTCCTGCTAGTTGTTGTCTGCTGTACTTAGCTTTTTTTTAATAGTTTTGTTGCAGATTTTGTTGTTGAATTCTAGTGATGCAAACAGTAACTTCTCCTTTATCAAAGTTCGATTTTTGTTTCGGCAATTAGAGCGAGATTATTTACATTTAGTTGATCTTCTGGATGTTTTGTCATGGAATCGTGATCTGGATTATTATTGTGGAAAGTTGGTTTGGTGTGCTTGTGGGTTGATGCTGGTGTCTAATGCGTCCAATGGTTTGATTCGACAGACTTTTTTTATAGGAATGGTATGAACAATAGCTTGCAAAGTGGGTTTTATGTGTACCACACTGCTAAGCAATATTGTCGATGTGAAACTCTGTACTCCTGGTGTCAGTGTCCAATAATTGGAGCAATAATGAATATGTAATTTTGGTTCTATTGTTTATCATTTTCTTCTGATGTGGATCAAAATCCATTGTCACTGATAAATACAGTAACTGAAATATTTCATTAGGTTTTGGTTGCATATCTGTTATTGTTGATGTCTCAATATTAGCTATTAGCTAGTGGAGAATTAGAGTGGTTCAAACAAAATTTTTGTTTATTTCCCTTTAATAAAAAAAAAAAATTTTTTTTTAATCAATAAACATAAATAAAAATTAAAAAAAAAAAAAAGCAAACGTGCATTGGGGCAGCAGCAGCATCAACACCAAGACCGGCTGAACAGAGATAAGAATTTGAAATTTCTTATTTTTTTTTAAATATATTATACATTCACTATATATATATATATATATATATATATATATATATATATATATATATATATATATATATATACATATATATATATATATATATATATATATATATATATATATATATATATATTTCTATTATATATATTCTCATATATATTTTGCAATTTAAACTTTGAGACTGCAAACTCCTTGCAGCAGCATATTTAGAAAAAAAAACGCATTTAACTCGATTTTTCTTTCATCGCATAATTCACATTGTTAGTGTGCACACAGCGAAAATCGCACACCAACCACTACTTTCACAAAATATCCGTTGTATATTGCTTCTCACCGAAAATATTTTTATTTTACGCATTATTCGGATAATTTTTTTATTGATAATTACTCTATTATCGATATTTTTCTGTTTGATTTTGATAATCTAAATTGCACGTCACAAAAGTGAAATCTCTATTCACTCGATATATCTCGATATATTCACCAGATATATTTTTTCTGACCGAAAATATTCCTATTTTACACATTACACCAGCAATTCTTATATCGATAATTTCTCTATTATCTATATTTCTTTTTTTGATTGTCATAATTTAAACTCACTCTCGTTGACAAAGTGAAATCGCTATTCACTCTATAAATCCTTATAATTTACTCAATTCCCAACAAATTTCTCAAGTCACTGCACTAGCAACGATTTCCAAAAAACAATTTTTCTTTTATACTGTCTCATGGTTACAATCGATAAATTTCCTATTATAGATTTTTGAATTTGACGTATACGAGTGAATTCTCACTTCACGAAAACTAAAATTTCATCTTCTATAAAAATAAGTTGTAATATTAATATGTCCATCACCAAATCCAAAGCGAAATCCACTACCTCAAGTGAATTCATTTTTGAAGCAGATAATCTGGCACATTTCTGCGCTAAGTTCTCAACAATTCATGTTGAGGAACTAACTCCTTCTCTCCTGAAGGTCAAGCTGGGAGATCTCTCCAGCTATTATGAGGATATGAAAGCTGCTTACAGAAAAGTAGGATTAACGGATGAGGACGAGCTGCCCAGTAATTTCAAACTGGCAGCGAGACATAAAGTGGGACTCTGCTAAGAGCGCGTGCACACAATAAAAGCACAGATTTCGGATCTCTTGGAAGTTCAGTCGCCCTCCAGATTAGAACTTTCATCACAAGTAGAAATTCCCCCTATTTCTGCAACAGAGCAGGCAAATAATTCCGCAATTTGCCTGACTGTTCCGGCTTGGAGCTATTGTGAAAATTTCGAATTGGCATGGAATGCGCTAAAGGCCCGTTTCGAAAACAAGCGAATTCTGGTCGATAAGCAAATAAAAACTCTCTTGAACCTCCCTCAAGTGAGTTACGAGAATAGTGAGGCAATTCAGACATTGCAAACCACGGTCAATAATTCTCTGTCCGTCTTATCCTCTCAAGGCGTCCCGACAGAGAATTGGGACCCGATCCTGGTGCATATCTGCCGTTCAAAACTGCCTGAAGATTCCTTGGCTCTCTGGGAACAATCCCTAAGTTCCCGCAAGGATCTCCCAACAAGGCAGCAAATGGACGAATTCCTGACTCTAAGGTACGAAGTCGTGGAGAGGCTCAACAGCGTCAAGCCAAATAAATCAGGATTTCCACAAAACAGATCCCAGAACAAAACCCAAAACTTTTTTGCAGAAAGCAATCGGACATTCTCTTGTCCAATCTGCGAAGCCGCACATTCGCTTAAATCCTGTGAGCGGTTTAAAAAGTTAGTTGTTCGTGATAGAGTGAGGCTAGTTCGAGAACACAATCTCTGTGAGAACTGTTTGGCCTTCACTCACCATAAGCGGGACTGCAAGAGCAAACATTCCTGTTTGCAATGTCAGCGAAGGCATCACACGATGCTTCACATACCCGCAGACAATATTCCCAGTAGGAATACCAAGGTTTTGGCGAAAACCTCCACGCTTCAGCCGCATAATAAGAAAAAGAGCACGCAGCAGACAATAACCCCCTCAAGAAACTCGAGAAGATCGTCAGATCTCAGTAGATCTGACTTACCGATCAGATCTACTGAGATCTCAGTACCGATCATCCGAAGATGAGCAACCCTGCTCATCATGCTCCAAATCTTCTTCAAAGGTGCAAGCATTGTTCACCTCAAATGAAGAAAGAACTCTTTTGCCCACAGCTCTTGTCGCTATAGAGCATCTTGGAGAACTTCACAAGGTTCGAGCACTCATCGACCAAGGTTCTCAACGAACATTCATCTCTACCAAGGTACAACATCGGCTGCGGCTTCCTTCGCAAGCAACTCACGTCGAAATTTCTGGAATGGGTGGCAAAACCATCCAAAACTCTAACCAGACTTGTACCGTTACGTTAGTCGCCCCAAAGGCTAATAAAAAGTTACAGACACGGGCAATTGTGCTCTCACAATTGACCAAATTTCTACCCACATTTAAAATTTCTAAGCTCGATTGGCAGCAATTCGAAATGTTAGATTTGGCTGACCCGAATTGCTTCGTGCAGGCGCAAATTGACATGGTCATAGGTAGTGATTTGATTCCTCAAATCCTCCTAACCGGAATCCGCCATAATATCTGTGGAAGCCTTCTCGCACAGAATACGATATTTGGCTGGATAATTAGTGGCCCTATCTCTCAAAAAGTGTCAACATTCTCGACACAGGTAGAGGAAGTTTCCAATGAACTTCTTAGTTCTCAACTAAGGAAGTTTTGGGAACAGGAAGAAGTGAGTCAGCCAGCTCAAGTATCGGAAGAAGATATAGCCCGTGAAGACTACTATCAGAGGACCACATCTCGTAGGTCAGATGGAAGATATGTGGTCAGGCTTCCATTTTAATCCAGTTTTCCCGCTCTTGCGGCTCTTGGTCACTCCCGAACCATAGCATATGATCAATTTCGCAGTATGGAGAAAAATTTTTCAAAGAAAGGCGATCGCAAAGCAATTTACGATGAGGTTCTCGAAGAATACCTCACGCTGCATCATATGGAACCCACAGGCTCGCATGAAATCATCTCTGATGGCAAGTATTTCTCCTTTTACCTGCCACATCATGCAGTGGTGAGGCCAGAAAAGAAAACCACCAAAGTGCGTGTTGTTTTTAATGCCTCAAGAAGCAGCGGCTTAGGCCATTCTCTTAACGACGTATTACATATTGGTCCCACATTACAACCAGATCTCATGGTTCTCATTCTGAGGTGGCGACTATATCAATTCGTTTTCAATGGTGATGTACAAAAGATGTACCGACAAATTCTTGTCCACCATGACGACCAGGATTTCCAGCGAATTCTCTTTCGCAGGTCACCAAATTCTCCAATTTAGGACTTCCGGTTGAAGACAATCACATTTGGTGTAAATTGCGCTCCATATTTAGCCATTAGAACACTGCAACAATTGGCTAAGGATTCCAAGAAGAATTTCCCTCTCGTGGAAAAAATAATCTTCAAAGAAACCTATGTGGTTCACATACAATTCCAGGTGCAGTAGAATCTTTATCTCAAGTGATACAAGTCCTCAACTCCGCAGGATTTCCATTACGAAAGATTACTGCAAATCATCCTAAAATTTTAGAAAATATACCAAAATCAGAACTTCTCGATTCTGATTTTCTAAAATTTGAAAGTGCCAGTGCCACAAAAACCCTTGGAATACGATGGAATGCATTGACTGACACATTCTCGTACTCAGTATCGCCCATCGAAACAACATCCGCTGCTACCAAGCGTCAAATTTTATCTGCCGTTGCGAAACTTTTTGACCCGGCAGGATGGCTCTCGCCCATCATGACTCAAGCCAAGCTGCTTCTCCAAGAGCTCTGGTTAGAAGGCACCGACTGGGATGAATGCGTGAAATCCAGATCGCTCATCAAATGGAATGTATTTCTGGAGAATATTTCGTCCATTGGTCTCATCGAAATCCCTCGATGGGTACAATTCTCTCCCAAGAAGCGAATCCAGCTTCATGGATTTTGTGACGCTTCAGAGAAAGCGTATTGTGCAGCCCTGTACATACGATCAATGGACATGAATAATCAAATATCCTGTCATTTACTGGTGGCTAAAGGAAAAGTTGCACCTCTGCAGACAGTCAGCTTACCACGTTTGGAATTGTGTGGCGCCGTTTTACTTTCGCACCTAGCCAAGTCCGTTAAAGAAACTTTAGATGTCGAATTCTCAGACATATTTTTCTGGTCCGATTCTCAAATCGTTCTCGCATGGCTGGAAAAACCACCTCACACATGGAAAACGTACGTCGCTAATCGTACAGCCAAGATACTCCAAAAAGTTGGAAATGCTATCTGGCGCCATGTCATCAGCAGCGAAAATCCAGCTGATTTGGGTACACGCGGATGCAAGCCCCAAGATCTTGTGTCCAATACTCTTTGGTGGAATGGCCCTGCATGGCTTCATCACCCCGAAGAAGCCTGGCCAAAACCAACACTTTCCAGTACTTTGCTCCCCGAGCAAAGGAAAGTAGAGGTTCTTCTCACGTTAGATGACCATACCGACATTCTCGATCGGTTCTCATCATTTTCAAGGGCACTACGTGTGATTTCTTACGTTTTCCGTTTTGTCCATAACGGACTCTCTAAATTGCGAAAATCTTCTCCAATTTCGAATTCCTCACTCTCGCAGGACGAAATTCGTTTCGTAAAAAGCCGGCTAATCTCGTTAGCCCAAAGGCAATATTTTCCCAAAGAGCTGAAGGCTCTTCTCAGCTCAACCGCAGTCAGCAATAAAAGCTCTTTGCTGACTTTAAATCCTTTTCTCGACAAGGAAAATCTCATGAGAGTAAATGGTCGATTAGCTCATTCTGGTCTTAGTTATAGTGAGCGCCACCCCATAATTCTTCCTGAAAAATCCCGATTTTGCGTTTTGTACCTCGAGTTTCTCCATACTCTGCTCCTACACGCAGAACAAAGGCTCATGTTCCGAATGGCTAGACAAGAATTCTATATTCTTCGTCTTAAGCCCCAAATAAGGAAATGCATATTTCTATGCAAAGTTTGTACCATCCACAACCAAAAGGTTCGATCACAGATTATAGCAGCTCTGCCGCCTGAACGGTGTACCTTGTCGGTACCTTTCGCGACCACAGGTGTTGATTTTGCCGGCCCATTCCAAATTAAAGCATCTACGCTTCGAACTGCTGCCTTTCTCAAAGGGTATGTGGCTGTATTTGTATGCTTTTCCACAAAGGCCATTCACTTGGAATTGTGCTCTGATCTCTCTATAGAGGCATTCCGCGCCGCATTCGCCAGATTCGTTGGCAGAAGAGGCCTCCCCGCAAAATCATGTCGGATAATGGTACAACTTTCGTTGGAGCTCAAAGAGCCATGAGTAAAGAATTCCTCAAATTCTCTAAGGAGGTGTCCAAAGATATTCTGGCCCAATACTCTCCGCAAGGTATTGACTGGGTTTTTATTCCTCCCAGTGCGCCTCACATGGGCGGTCTCTGGGAGTCGGCAGTCAAAAGCTTTAAGGCTCATCTCAAAAAGACTGCCGGCAATCACAAATTCCGCTTCGAAGAGTTCTCAACTCTGCTCTGTAGAATCGAAGCCGTGCTCAACTCTAGACCATTGTCTCCCCTCTCTCAAGATCCCAACGAACTGATAGCGCTAACTCCAGGTCACTTCCTGCGAGGTGCTCCACTAACGGCTTTGCCCGTACCCAACTCGGAAGATATATCCCTAATACACCGATGGGAAAAACTCAAGGCGCTTCACCACCAGTTTAGCCGCAGATGGAAAACTGAGTACCTACAAGATCTGCACAAACGATACAAATGGCAACACCCTCAAAAGGAGCTGGAAGTAGGACAACTGGTGGTCATCAAGGATGAGCTGCTGCCCCCCAACGAATGGAGTCTCGTACGCGTCACTCATTTGTATCGAGGATCTGACGGCCACATCCGTGTCGCAGATATTCGGACCAAATCGGCCGTTCTCAAGCGGCCCATAGTAAAATTATGTATTTTGCCGCTCGCGTAAAATCGTAATATCCAAAAAA
Source organism: Megamerina dolium (assembly GCA_963854835.1). Taxonomy (NCBI): domain Eukaryota; kingdom Metazoa; phylum Arthropoda; class Insecta; order Diptera; family Megamerinidae; genus Megamerina; species Megamerina dolium. Next base: position 60,954,062 of record OY978530.1, read on the forward strand.
ATCTCTTTTTTTCGCTATCAGACTTTGGCTCAAGCCCTTAAGCTAATTTCGTTTTTCAATTCTATCTTTCCAGTTCCGCCCATAGCGATCATCATCGGTGCCAACTATGTCATCGGCTCCACGCTCTGCGGTATTGCCGCGGGTTTTTGGCGATGAACACAAGCCAGAGGGAGGATTTGGTGCGCTCGCATCGATACTGCCGCAACTGCCTGGCTCGGTCGCACGGGACCGGATCGTGTGATTCGCCAAACTCATGCACAAAATGCAGATTGGCGCATCACACGCTCCTCCATCCGGTCCGGTCCCCTACTGGGCATGGGCCGCCGAATCGCCGCACCACCTAACAGCGTCGACGACGTAATCGTCCGCCACGTGGACAACCTGAAGGCGGACGCACGAGGCATCGTCCTGAACCCCGGTATCGGCGCAGACCTGAGGATCTCCGCCACGGATTGCAGCGAAACCCTCCGCGCTCTCGTCGCGTCGAGCAACTACATGTAGCTTCCACCCCGAGAAGCTCCCAGCCTAGACAACGACCGACTCCCGATGTTCGTCGAAGGACAGCTCGAGCGATCGGTTCACTGTCCCGTCTACGAGATGCACTCAATTAATGCACGAGTGCATGCGGGCCGCGATGTCTAAATCCCTTTATACAAGCCATATGGTCAGTCCCTGAAAGAAGGAAGTAAAAATAATGAAATAGTATTTATAAAATGAATTAATGATACTTACCATTATTACTTACCTTACCTTGCATACTTACCATATGGCAACCCAACTCTCCACATAAATTCCACTTTTTATGTTTTTGGGTTTTCGCGGTTCGCGTTATGATCGACCGATGTTATCATCGACACATTCGGTCCGTGAAGATATTTTGGCGAGATTGTGGTTTTTCCGCGCTTTTTCTTTTTAAACATAAATTCGAACATTTTTATACATTCGTTCTTTTTCAATTCGCTCATCGCGATATATAAATTGTAATAATTTTAAATAGAGATTAGTGCATGTGAATATATAATTAAAATTATACATATTGTGATTCTGTGCAAATAAAATAAACGCTGGAAATAAACAGCTATTGTTGATATCTCATAGCTATTATTGTCACGATGTCTAGGTACGCCAAATTTATTTTTTGTAAATTTTATTGTTTTGTAAGTTTTTTATGGGTACTCGTTGTACTGGGCCTGCTTTGTTTTCTGCTATGGGTTTATTTGTTCTCTACTGCCTCAAGGATAGTTTTGTGTCATCCTTCTCTTGGTTGTTACTGTTGTTAAAGCTGTTAATGTTGCTGCGTTTGCATCTCTCGCAATTTCACAGTATGAGTTGATTTTGGATTCTCGTGGATATACTGCTGCTCTCTTGTGTTTGTAGGGGAATTACCAGATTCTTTTTCAATAATAGATTACTTGCATCGACTATATATATATTATAACTACTAAATCTACTGTAACACTCATTTAGTTAGTTTTTCTTATAAGATATAGATATATTCTTAATTAATTAACTTCTTTTTTTTTGCAATATTCATTTATGATCTATACTTAATTTTTTAAATGGTATTAAAAATGCATTGTTGTTTGGACAAAAATATAGGGACCACATTGCATTTTCTCTTCATAGTTGCAATGACCAACTTTTCGTACTTGTAGCTAGTACGATTTTCAATATTATCCGTTGAAAACGGAACGCGTTTTGTTACATATATTTCATCTTACTTTTACGGATATATATATTTTTTTTTTTTTTTTTTTTTTTTTTTTTTTTTTTTTGTGTTCCAGTGTTGATGCTGCACTTTATCCACAGTTTACTACTTTCCAATTTCGACTTCAGCCATCTCTTTAGTGTACCTATATTTCTTGAGGGACCCTGTATTCTTGTACGATAATAATGGAGAAAATTTTAGTATTTTAATATATTTTTTGTACATATTAATATTTTATTTTATTGTTGTCAAAAATGTGTATTAAAAGGAAGGAAAGGAGAAAGAAAAAAAGAATAAATAAATGTAATTCTAATACAATTACCATAATTGTCAGTCGATTAAATTTATTTCCCTACATCTATGATCAGCATATTATAAAACGACATTTTATTCATGATGTATTATGATTATTTTTTCTTGCATTTTTCATAGTTGTGCATTTGTTTGTATTATGTGCATTTTGTTTGAAATTTTGTTCTTGTATATCTATATGCGATATTATTTTGAGTGTCGTTCTCACGTTGTTGTACAAGTTAATGCATTGTTATGCATTTTGCTTAATATGGTCAACGTGCTATTAATTAAATTTTTTTTTTTGTACGGAATTTTGTTTATTTTTTTTTTTTTGCATTTTTGTAGTATTATGTATTTTGCTTGGTCTGAAAATGTAATTCTCTTGTATCTTTGTTTTGTACATTTCGTTCTCATGCTTTTATGCATACTCGGTATTATGTTATTGTAGGGTGTTATTTGTAGAGGTTTGGATCATCGAATTTAATATTAATCTAAGTTTGGGTGGAAGGGTTTTATTAAATTATTGTTTGAAGCTTAACTAATAATTCTTACTTCACACTATTGTATTTTATATCCTAACTGAATTTTCTTCTTTTTTTTTCTTCTACCACAAATACTATTACTTCGTTAAACTACTACTACTTATTGATAAAAATGTTTTAGTAAGTTGTTATGGTTCTTTTTACCATTTTGTCCGATTTTAATAGTCGTCGTTACTGGACTGTCCACATGTATCACTTCGTATGGTCCAGTCCAGATGGGACTAAATTTATTTTTTCTAGTCTGGTTTCTCAGTAATACTTTATCACCTATTTTAAAAATTATAGAGTGGATCCCTTTGTCGTATTGAATTTTAGCTGATTTCTTTGCTTTTTCTTGATTTTCCCTTACTAACTCGTGTGACCTTTGTAGTTGGTATTTTAATACTTTATTTTGATCATCTGTATTGTACACAGGTGATCTGTTTGTTTTTAGGTTTATCGGCATATCGATATTGAAACCTGAATGGACACTGAATGGTGTACGATTCGTCGAAGTATGTATGGTGTTATTGTGCACGTGCATCGCTGATGCTAATCATTGGTCCCAATTTGACCCATCTTCTTTAAAAAAACTCCTAAGATATTCTGCTAAAGGTCTGTGGCTCCTTTCTAAAGAACCATTTGATTGTGATGGTATGGTATTATTTGCAATTTTTTAACACCCAGCATCTTGCATGTATCAGAAAACAGTTTCGAAGTGAAATTTGTACCATTATCAGTCACTAAAATTTTTGGTGTGTTATATCGCGCAATAACTTCGTTGTAAAACGCTTTTGCTACCGTGCTAGCTTCAACATCTGGTATAGCTACACAAATAAAAAATTTGGAAAAATCATCTTGAAATGTAAGTATATATTTGTTTCCAGATGTCGTCTCTGGAAGAATTCCTACCATGTCCATATATACCTTTTCAAATGGCTTAGATGGTGTATCAGTTAATATCATTGGCATTTTCCTGAGCCTTGAGCTCTTGTTAGTTTGACATTTTTTAAAATTTTTAATATATTCTTTAATCTGGTTTCGCATACCTTTCCAACTGTACTGTCTTCTAATCCTGAAATAAGTTTTCAAAGCACCCTGATGCCCGTCTTACCTAGCATATGAGTTTTTAACAATGGATCTTGAAGGCCTGATATAAAAGATGTCCTCGCATACCCCTCTAGCTCTTTTAACAACGCTTGGTCTCCGACCCCACCATATCTATTCTTAATACATTGTATCGCCGTGGATTGTAAATCACCTAATCTTCTTGCAAAAACACTTATATCTTCCTGAGGTAGTTGGCGTACGACTTGTATTTGATGCGTGAGCGGTTCCAGGCGAACGGTCTTCAAATATGTGTTTCGCAGAAGTGTATACAATTCTTCTATATTAGCGAATTTCTTACTTAGCACCAAGTTGTAAGCATCTCCATATAGTCGCTGTTTTATACAAGCTACGAAATCTTCCAACTCGTCGGGTTTTATGGCCTTTCTTGCTAATTCGCACCCAGAAATGAACTGGTGTACCTCGGTCCTCAAATCTTTAGACTCCGCTCTGACTCCGTCTACTGACGGTCTGTGCAATTTCGTCAATACTTATTTTTAGCCTTACTTCAGGTTGTACTTCTAGTTGTATTTTTCGTACTGGTGTACGGCGACTGAGAGGTGTTCCCTGTGCTATGCACCGTTCTCTTTCGAGATTTCTCTCTTTTGCCTAGAGTACACTTAACTGCTCAGAGTCAACCGAGGTCCTGAGCCTTTTCTCTATAAATTCTTCTGAAATGCCATTTTCTCTTAGTAAATCTTCTAATTCCTAATTTCTATTAAGAGTCTTAGTAACCTCTACTTCTAGCTGTTCCGCGTCGGATCCCTGTTTTGCGATCTGAGTTCGCAGAGCCCTAATTTGTACCTCTGCTGCCTCTAAATCGTCCTTTTGTTTTAAGTTTGTTTCAGCCTAGCTTTTTAATAGTTCTTTTAGCTCGGTTAACGTGGCATCTAATTCCTGAATTGGAGTTAGTACCTTTCCGTGATGCACCTTTGATTTTATGAGCTGGAATTGCTCGTATGTGCTGTGTTGCTTAATCAACCTCCACACGAAGTCGATTGACTTGGTTATTGCCACGTCTAGCTCTGCTGCTAATGATTCATAGGATTTCTTGTCCATTATCCCACCAAAAGGGCAAACACACACTAGAATCAGGTCATGTACTGCGTTAAACGTTCAACGTAAAACACGTTGTATATACAAGATATTTCGCAGTATCCTACCGGCTGCGCTAAAATGTTGTGTACTATTTTTCCACAACACTTACTAAGTACCTAGCTCACAAGATTAACACCTAGACCTAAGCTCCTAAATATCCTTCGAGTCTAACACACTCGTTGACTGAAATAAAACAATTATATTTTATTAAGAATACTTGCGATTTCTACTTTATTGCTGGTGTTTTTCACTTTTACACTAATACTGGAGGGCCTCGTAAGGATCGCAGTATTTACACTTTTACTTAAACTTTACGCTAATACTGGAGGGCCTCGTAAGGATCGCAGTATTTACACTTTTTCTTAAAGCTAACACTTCGGTGTAAGACTCACAACTGAACAACCCCTGCCTTCAGTAAGCTGGCAGCTTATATCTATTTGTCTAACACTACCCACATATCAATCTACCCACATACCAACATATAACATACCATAATATATTCACACCACTTGTGTGTATATGTGTTTATGTACACAATCGATGCACTCTCCATGTGTATATATTCTACATGAGAAAGCAACTTTTTGATATTCTCACATATGAGTAGACCGCGTGATTTTAGTTGTCATGTATGCTTACACAGGTATGCTTACGTAAGTACAGAACTACGAATTGTGTGGGAAAGTGCTTTGTCAGCATTTTCACACCCAGCTGCAACTAAGTTGGCGCAATGTTCTGACATTCCACAATTATAAGTAATATTAGTATGGATTGTGTATATCACAACTTTGAGCAATGTTGGTATGTGTATTGACAAATATGTAGTTCCCAATTTCGGGAAATATGTCGCGAGACAAAATATGCATATGTGCATTTTTTTTTTTTGGCTCGCAACACCAGTTTTTTGTACGGCTCCGACCCGTGTGGACGCATTTTTTGTGCTTTTTATTTTAATTTTAAAAAAGTTGGACGTTCTGAAAGTTTATTTTTTATTTTTTCCTCTATCGATTTTTCAACTATATTTTCCGGAAAAACAAATGTGTATACCCAAATCATTAGTTGGACTCTGAACTATAGAAATGCTAAAAGATCCGATCCAAGTTTTGCAAGTCACCGAAACGACGCTACTCAATTCTCAGAACATGTGTTTGGGGTTAGTTGAGGATTTTTTGTGGGTTGAGTAGAGGAATGTCAAAAATCGAGTGATTAAGCAAATAAAGCGTTCTTTAGCAATTTCGTCAGTTGGTGCAGCCAGTAGAGTTATTTTCAACATATTTTTAGCTCATTTATCGAGTCATCATGCCAAGAAACAACAAGAAAGTCACTGAAAACCCACGAAAACCACCTCCAAATGACGATGATTTGTTGGAAATGCTCAAGGCAGTGAAAATCGATAAACGAAAGCCGTTTGAAGTTTCAAAAGCCCATGAATATCCACAAGCCAGTTTGTACCGCTTTTTAAATGAATACGACAAACAAATGGGAAAAGATGATATCACCGAAGAGAAAATTCAGAAGTTTTTTCAATCTTGCAAAAAATCCGGTGGTCAAACGGTTCGTTAATTTTTATTTTCTTTTAGTGTGTTTTTGATTAACCAAATATTTTCTTTTGTTTTTTTTCAGGTTTTTTCGGCGGTGCAAGAGAACGGTTTGATGCATTATATTTTGACTGCCAGCAAATTGAACTACGGTTTATCCATCAATGAGCTGAGAACCATGGCATTTGAATTCGGACAGAAGGAAAAAATAAACAAGGATGTTTTTTGGAAAAATGCAATGGAATGGCCAGTAAGGACTGGTATTATGGATTCAACAAATCTCGCTTCGAACACCAAAACAAATCAGCCTTCAACGAGTCAGAGGATTCAACAAGGAAAGTGTAGACGAATTCTACACTCAACTTGGTGAACTTTTTGATGAATTCAAATTTCCGCGTGAAAGGATTTAGAACATGGATGAAACGGGTTTTCCAACTGTCCCAGCCCATGTCCAAAAATTGTTGGCCGAAAAAGGTGTGAAACGCGTTGGGCAAATGTTATCCGCCGAACGTGGAACGAATGTTTCGGTTGCGCTAGCAGTTAATGCCGCAGGCCAATTCATTCCAGCCTTTTTTATTTTCCCCAAAGCGAACATGCAAAAAACATTCATGATGCTCGCAGAAGGCGATGAAGGGCACGCGAATAAAAGTGGAAACATGCAAACGGCTGAATTTTTAAAATTCATGAAACATTTCCAAAAACACTCGCATGCCAGCAAAGACTCACCAACTCTTCTGCTGCTGGATAATCACACTTCCCACTTATCGATTGAATCAATCGATTTTGCTATTGAGCATGGTATCAACATGTTGACTTTTCCGCCCCATTGCACCCATAAATTGCAACCTTTGGACGTTGGGATTATCGGTAAAGTCAAGTCTCGTTATGTGGAAAAGCATGATGCATGGATGAAATCGCACGGTGTACAGAAATTTTGTTTGAAGCATGTTGCACCAACAGTGGAACAGTGTTTGGATGAACGTCTCACACCAACAGTCATAAAATCTGCATTCGAAATATCCGGCATTTACGAACTGAACCCACATAAGTTCACCGATAGCGATTATTTTGCGGCACCAAAAATTGCTGAAGCTGTAGCTAGAACTTCGATCAAAGAAGAAGAACTAGTAGACGCTGGGCTTGATCGTTGTCTGTTGGTTTTGGATGGAGATATTCCGGCTGGATCCGAGACAGAAGTGGCAACAACTTCAGAAGCACCATCGACTTCGAGCATGATTTCAAATTTAAATGAATCTGGCCCAGTCAGCATTGTTGGCCAAAAGAAATCCAATCGTGGCAGACAACCCATTAAAAGTGCCGACTGACTTCACCATTGACACGTGATGCGATAAAGGGGGCTGCTGACAAACGAGCCAACAAAAAGCGAAAAGCAGAGGAACCGGCAAAAAAATCACAGGCCAAGAAAGGAGCAGCCAAGGCAAAAAATCCAAAGAAGAAGAAGTCATCCGATGAAGAGGAAGAAGATCGTGATTTTTGCCTAGTTTGCAAAGAATTGTTGCGGAAAAAGATGACCAAATTCAATACGATTCATTGCGACACATGCGACCGTCCATTCCACCAGAAATGCGTCACCTTCTCTGGCTATTACCGATGCGACACTTACGATGATGATTAACAAACAAATCGGAACCATTTTTTCGTTTGGATGATAATCTAGATGACAACGAAAGGTCAGATTGATCTGAAATTTTTACCAACTACCGTGATGCTACCGTGATGCTACCGTGATGCCCTACACGACTGGACTGTCATTTTTAACAAAAAAAAACAAATTTTGGTACTAAAAAAATTCCGGAAAAAAAACTCCTCAACTCACCCCACTTGCCTCTATATATATATATATATATATATATATATATATATATATATATATATATATATATATATAAATATACATACATACATACATACATATATATATATATATACATATATATATATATATACATATATATATATATATATATATATATATACACATATATATATATATATATATATATATATATATATATATATATATATATATATATATACATATATATTTGTTGCAGCGCTTAAGTGATGAAATTAAAGAAAAAAGCCGCATTTGGCGAAAAAGAAAGTGTTGTTTCATCAAGACAATGCACCAGTTCACACATCCGCTATTGCGAAATCAATTAGTTAAAGCTCGAATTGCTTTAGTACGCACCTTATATGCCAGATTTAGCTCCTTCGGATTATTTTCTATTTGTGAATTTTAAAAAATGGCTATGTGGTAGAAGTTTTGCAAACAATGAAGAGGTGGAGTCTGCGGTAGATGGCTATTTTAATGAGCTAGACAGTTCATACTATGAACAGGGTATCGAAGCTATAGAATATCCCTGGGAAAAGTGTATAGAGCTAGGAGATAATGTTGGGAAATAAAGAAAGATTTTCCCAAATTTGTTGTTTTCTTTGTTAGGTGGTGTAGTTCTGGACCGCCTCCGTATATGTATATGCATAAATATAGATATTTGTATATATATATATATATATATATATATATATATATATATATATATATATATATATATATATATATATATATAAATATATATATATAAATATATATATATAAATATATATATATATATAAATATATATATATAAATATATATATATATATATATATATATATATATATATATATATATATATATATATATACATATATATATACAAATACATATTAAGGATGTCAATTTTTGGATTTTGTCGATCACGTTATTTCTGAGATCTGAAAATACAATTCCGGATTTCCGAGATCGTCCTAAAATTCAGATATCTTTGATTTAGTATTTTTTATGTTAACTCCGTTTTATACAAGACCTCAACACAAACTAGAGGCCATGTGCAAAACAAAGTTGCTGGCACGACTCTGCCAATCTCCCTACGTTCACCTTCGTGCTTGCACCATACGTTGTGATGGCGTCAACATCCATTGATAAATTCAGAATTACTTCTATTAATACCATTTGTGAACTCTTCTTCAAAGACAAAAATAAATGGATTTTTACCTCGAATTGTTACTGAAAATGGAAAATAGATATATTACGAGAATCCTAAACATAAGGAAGCTTAGGAAAGCCTGTTGAACTAGGTCCATCACAGCCAAAACGAGATATTCATTATGCTGAGTTTATCATATGCATTTGGCGCTTCTCTTCCAGTACAGTTGTGCGTGTTAAATTTTGGATATTATTATAAGGGACCTATTTATATTAGACGTTTCCAAACGGCAGAACCCTTGTAGCATCACTTTTTCTGATCTTTGAAACAGAGTTCTTTTAGAAGCTTTTCCATGGCAAATTATTACTGCCGGAAGAATAGCCAATTGCTTGCCGACAGATTTAACCCGAGATTGAACCCACGACCTACGGATCAGAACGCCAACGCACCAACCACTGAGCTACGGCACAGCTCTATGCAATAAATATTATATCCGGCTGAACGTTTTGAAATGGCTGATTGAGTGACTTCCAAAGATTCTGCAAGGTCTCCTTGTGTTAGTTCTTCATCTTCAAACCTTCCAAGCCAAATTTACCACTTTTAAATCGTGCAAACGACATTTGGCACGTTTGCTCAGCTTGAGCATGTTCACCAAAAATCTCCACCAAAATACGATGACTTTCGGCAGCAGGTTTCTTCATCTTAAAGTAATGAAGAGTACTCCCAGCAAAAACAATTTTTCAGGCACAAAGTTCGACATGTTTGAGTGAAAAGAAATTATTGTTGTTTACGCTTTCAATGAATGACATATACGGAGAAAGACGCACAATGACAGTAGCTTTCTAACGCATGTTCGGAATATTGGAACGATGGAATAATAATCAAGTTACGCCATCTCTTAGTAAAGCACACGAATTAAGTTATAGATTCAATATATGTATTGTATACAATCAAGAACAATCATTGTCTTGCCAAAGGGATATTTCCCAAAAATAATTGTCTCCTCTGTAAAGTTACTCGTGGTATTTGAATGGAAGCGCTTCTTAAAGAACGCTTTCCAGTATAGGTAACTTCTGGACCGCTTCGTAATAAGGGCTCGACTTCTTGAGCGTTTCGTAAAGAGCGCTCGAAGTAATAAGTAGTCTGAATTTTTGAGTTGGAATCAACCCAGAACTTATGCTGAGTAAGCAATAAGAAGTGGGTGCCGTAGTTCAGTGGTTAGTGCGTTGGATTTCTGATCTGTAATTAGTGGGTGCCGTAGCTCAGTGGTTAGTGTGTTCGCCTTCTGATCTGTAGGTCGTGGTTCAATACCCGGCTGATGCATAACAAATTTAATATCGAAAAGATTTTTCTTTCGAACGGTACCCACCTGTCGGCAAGCAATTGGCAATTCTTCCGACAGTAACAACTTGCCATGAAAAAGCTTCTAAAAAGAACTCTGTGACAAAGCTCAGAAAAAGTGATGTCACAAGTGTTCTGCCGTTCGGAACCGGCTAAAATAAGTAGGTTCATTCTAATACTGTCCAAATTTAAGACGCACAACAGTAATGGAAGAGAAGCTCGGCCAATGAGCCCTTTGGGGCTTTAAGTGACACATATTTATTTATTTTTAATTAGTGGGTTCAATCCCCGGCTGAAGCATAACAAAATTTGATATCGAAAAGATCTTTCTTTCGAACGGTACCCACCTGGCGGCAAGAATTTTCAATTTTTCCGGCAGTAACAATTTACCAAAAATGCTTCTTAAAAGAGCTCTAAGTTAAAACAATGTCGCAAAGGTTTTTCTGCCATTCGGAACCGGGTAATATAAGTAGGTCCCTTCTAAAGCTGGCCAAATTTAGTACGCACAACAGCATTGGAAGAGAAGGTCGGTGGTATCACAATGGGCTTTTTTGGCCTAAGTGTGTCCTCTCAGAGAGAGAGGGCAACCACATAACCTAACCTAAGCAATAAGGATGTTAAGCTATGCTTATTCATTGTTACAGTGTTTATGTTGTAGGATACTGCAGGCAGCTAGCGCCGTCAACAATGTATTAATAGCTTACTTGAATAATGTCATTGTTGTGCTATTAGAATTTATTATTATTATTATTATTATTATTATTATTATAAGGATTAGGCTTATAACTAACTTATAGGCTAACCTAGAGGTTAATATGCTCCAGCAGCGAGGCCTTAAGCATAAAATTTTTCTGGTGGTTTAATAGTATAGCTTGAAATTGTATAGACAAGTTGGAAGGCTTTAAGGAATTTTATTACGAGTTTGATTGATTTTAGGGATGGGTTGGATATTAGAGATGTTGGGTTATGGTTATTTATGATTGTATTTCTTTGCTGTGAATAACATGGGCAATCTCTGAGGATGTGGGGAATTGTTATGGAAGATTGATTGTCACAAAAACATCTAGGTCGTTCAGTGTTGTTCATTAAGTGTCCGTGAGTTAGTTAATTATGTCTAGTCTATTAATTTCGTAAAGGTTTTCTGTCCAAAACTGTGTAATGTTAATTTTCTCTGTGTAACTGTTTGTATCAGTCACTGGTTTGATTCCAGGTTAGGACTTGTTTTTGATAGATCTGCTTTTAAAATATTTTTTAATGTCATGATAACTACGATTTTCTGTGTTTTTGAGGGGTGCATTATGAGCGCTCTTAGCGGCGCTGTCAGCAAACTCGTTTCCTTCTATTTGGATATGGCCAAGGACCTAAAGTAAGCGAATTTTCTGATTTGTTCTTATTAGAATATCTCTTATTGAAGTTACGTAGTGTACTTTATTGTTGGGGTTTACAACGGCATCGATAGCTGATAAGGAATCTGAACAGATTACGTATTTTCCTTTATTGTTCTTAATGTTCTCTATGGCCTCAGTGATAGCAATCAATTCAGCCGTGTATATCATTGAATAGCATGGAAGGTTAGAAATTTTAATTACTCGATTTGAACCGTCCGTATATAGGAAGATATAGCCTTTGTATCTATCTTTTAATTCCCGAAACTTTTGTTGAAACTGTAAGGGATTGGTGTTATTTTTACTGTAAGATCTTAGTGAAGTGTTTATGCTCTCCGGCTTAAAGGCCCAAGGGGGATAGCAACACTTAGTTTTTTTATACGGTTTGGTCTGTAAGTTTAAATCCGTGCATAAGGTAATTATTCTTTCTAATGTGGAACTTATTTTTAGTATTTTGGCTCTTTTGGAAATATTTTAAACTATGTTATTTAAAGGATTGTCATTAGAGTTTGTAATACACTTTATGAGCGTCGCTGTTATATAATCTCTTTGGTTTTCTATGGTTAATGTATTTGCCTCAAAAAATACGTTTGGAATAGGTGTTGATCGCAAAGCACCAAGTGCAGTTCTCAAAGCTGTGTTCAAAGTAGATTTTAGCTTGTTTACAATTGTTTTCGGGGCATATTCAAAGATATATATCCCTTAACTTATTTTAGAAATGAATAAGATCTTTACCAGTTTTACAAGAGACATGGTACTACAGCTGAATTTCGGACTGGATAGGCACTTGATAATGTTTAATTGTTGGTTTACTGCTATGCATAATTGATCAATGTGGGCCTTCCATCTGTACCTACTATCGATGATAATTCCTCAGATTCGTGATTTGTTCGTCTTTGTAAGCTGTGTATTGTTGGAGGAGATTCTACACTGACATTCCCACTTACAACATATGTGAATGTACTGGCATTTTATTTGGGATAGTCTTGCACCTGAATAATTACACCAATTTGAGATGTCCTCCATAACTGCATTCAAATCTATACTTGGATTTTTTCTTTTGTTTTACCCTACTATTAGATGAAAGTCATCTGCATAGTCACAAAATTGTACATTTCTATGGGTTGCTATTGTAGTAGAAAGCTTGTTATACGCAATCAAGAATATTATGACAGAGAGTGGTGAACCTTGTGGTATGCCGTTCTGAACGCTATGTGTATCTGAATGTTGATTTCCTTCCCGAACCGTAATTTTCTTGTTGGTCATGAAATTAACTACATATTAGATCATTCTTGGTCCCACTTTCCAAGAGATTAGCTGGTCGATTATTATATGTATGCCTATTTTGTCGTATGCTTTTTCAAAGTCTAGTGCGATAATTGTTAAGTGACTTTTTGAGGAAAGGCTGTTCGCAGCTAAATAGTCTAAAGAAATTAGAGTATCCGCTGTAGACCTTCCTTTTTTAAAACCCATTTGCTGGCTGTTGAGCAGCTTGTTTACCGAAACAAACCACCACAACCTGTTGGCTATTATTTTATCGAGGACTTTTGCGAAGCATGGGTTAAGGGTTATTGGTCTATATAATTAGCCAAGTTTTTATCTGCTTTCGGTTTTATAAGTGGTATTACCAGGCTATACTTTGGGGGATTTGGTTTTGTAATATATTGTTAAATAAACCATGTAGGTGTTTTTTAAGTATTAGTGGGAGTATTTGATCATCGGATAGGAGATCCTATCTATCCCTGGTGTTTTTCCTTTTAAGCTTGACAGAGCAGAATCTAGTTCCATATGGTTAATATCCGTTTCAATAACTTTTGCTTTTGAGCATGGGGTAGCAGTCCTAAATTTTGTAAAACTTCTTTCTTTCTATCTTGAAAGTTTTGTGGGAAATTGGAATCCGCTGCCTGAGTTGACCAATATTTGCTAAACTCGTTAGCAATACTTCTTTTTTTCGCATTAAATTTGTTGAGAAGGGTCTGAGCTTTGCAAGCAATGAATCCCGTGTAAGATTTTGTATCCGCAAAATCTGCGAATATTTTCCCACACCCTTGAAGCTGGGGTAGATGGGTTGATTTCGGCGGTAAAGTCACTCATAGATTTTTTTTACTACTTTTAATTTCGCGTTTTAATAGCGCATTTGCTCTCTTATAATTCATCAGATGTTCGTGTATCATATTATTACGGAATAGATACCATTGCCGGGTTTTATCTTTTTTCAGCTCTTCTATCCTATGATTCCACCAGGGAACAGTTTTTATATTTCGTGTTTGAGTTTGGGTTATAGATTCATTTGCTGCTTGTAATATTATTTTTTTACAGCCTCTACATTTACATTAAGGTTTATAGGTCTGCGCCACTCAGATACTTTACATTTATCTTGGAAGAGTGGCCAATCTGCTCGCTCTATTTTAAATTTCGGTTTGAAATGTTGTCTTTCCTGGCCTTGGTCCTGATACATACTGATGACTATTGGAAAGTGATCGCTTCCCCATAAGTCGTTTTCGATTTGCCATTCAGTGTAGATACTTAAGTTGGCAGTGTAGAAAGACAAGTCAAGATGTGTAAATGTGTGGTGGGTTGAGAAATGCGCAGGAGAATTGTGATTGAGAAGTACATAGCTTGACTGATTTATGTAGTTAGCTAAAATATTCCCTCTTTTGTTATTTTTTTCAGATCCCCAATCTTGGTGCCAGCTGTTTAAAGTCCCCGGTGATTAATACTGAATTGTTTGTTATATTGAAGACATTTGCGAGATTATGGTTTAGAAAGTTAAGTGATGGCGGGATTTACGGGTACGGGTATTGCAATATTGGTTGTTAGTTGGTGAATATGGGATTCTTGTAGTGATATAATCTTAATGCTATGTTTCCTTATTAGAATTAAAAGTTCGTTATTGACATAACCTTTGATATTCCATTGTAGAATTTTTAACGACATGGTATTGTTAATTTGGACTTCTTAATTTGGGTTAATATACAGGGTTTTGCTTAGATCTATTTAAACTTTTAATACTACGTTATTTCTATAGTGCCTCTGCATCGTTTGACATTGACCCCGATGAGTCGCAGTCATCGCTGATGTTTCTGTTATTCGGTTTGTTGGAGTCATTTTCTTTATATTTCGCGATTCTCTTCAGCTTGTTTTTTGTTCTATTTGATGTGCTTATAGGTAGTATTTGTATTTTTGTTTCTCTTTGTGGTTTGTGTTGACCTCGTGTAGTGTGTTTAGGTGCTGTAGTAACGAGGGATGATGTAGAGGGGAGGGGGGATGACAGGTGGTTTGCTGCTTGGCGCTGTTTTAACTTGTTGCTTGTAGTTGGAAAATCGGCGTAGCTGACAGTGTCTCTCTGGGTGTTTCTTAAGAAGTGTGGTGAGTTTATACTGTTATTGGGAATAGTTGGACTTTTTCTTCTCATTTGTTCGTTATAATAGAGGAGTACGTTGTTGCATCGTGTGGATGTCTCTCTCTATAAGTGGCCAAAGCTTTTCTTCTATCAAGTTTTTGTAGCGTTATTATAGCTTGGATCTGTTTTTCCTTTAAGAACACTAGACATTTTTTATCAAGAGTGTGATGATTTGTACTTTCGGCGACAACAGATACATACAGTAGGCTCTGAACATATTTCCTTTAACTCTGGGTCTAAATGGAGATCTTTAGAGCAATTTGAACATATTTTCTTGCTCTTATAAATTTTTTCTGTGTGTCCATACCGATAACAACCCATACACCTAATTGGCAGAGGTATGTAAGGTCGGATCTTAATCTTTTCGTAACCAATTGCGATATCTTCCGGTAAATTTGTATTGGCAAATGGTAGGATAACTAATCCAGTTTCTATTAAAGTGTTGTCTTGCTTTTTCATTATTTTCCTACCTCGCTTACGCTTTGTGATGACAGTTCTTTCTCAATTATTTCCTCTGATATGCCTCTTAGGTCGTTCGAGTAGATTACTCCTTTTGAGTAATTGAGTGCTCTGACACTTCTATTTGAATTGATGGTGAGAGAGAGATCAGCGTGACTAATTTGACAGCTTGCATATAGGTTTTTGTTTTGATAAGTATGTTCCCGTTTTATAATTTTTTGCATAGTTCCACTTCGCCACCGCACGTGGAGTCGATCACTTTTTTTATTAGAAAAGGTGAGACGCTAGATAGATCTTCATTGCTATTAATTATATTCATAATTAGATATTATGGACCGATAGATGATTTTTTTAACACTTTGGTCTTATCAGTTTGAAATAGAAATTGACTAGTTGTTTTTATTTTATCCGGTGGTTCATTCATCTTGGTATCGCAAAGATCACAACACTTCTGGTGGAATTTATCATCTCTTCTTATCTGATCACGTTGAATTGGTAATGTATATATGTATAATATAATTCAAAAGAAATGAAATGCTTTTGGTTGATCAAAGAAGAATAAGATAACGGATAACGGAATATCTTGCACTAAATAACACAGCAATAGCGCACCTAGCACAACCACGTGTAAAGTTATGATGTTAATGAATTTAATTTATAGAAATATTAATGAAAATGTAGGTATTTTTTTTTTATACCAATAACATAAAAAAATGTTATTTTTCTACCTTGTTTTAATCACTTTTCTAATAATTTTGTATAATATTGAAAATTTTGTATTCAATGAATATTGAATTTTCAATGGAAAAGTCGAACCGACGCGTAGTGACACTCAAAGCAACGTATTAGAATTTATATTTACAATGTTTGTATGTAGGTGTGTATATAATAATATACAATGTATTTATGTAAGTATGTATGTACATGCTACACCTCGCTTTTACAGAAGAATGAATTCTATAGTAAATTTATTCTTAATATTGATATTGCTTACGTAAATTTGGTATTTACTTCTAAATTTTCATTGCTTTATTTTATCGTAAGTATATATTTCTTATTAATTATATCGTCATAATTTGCCCAAGTGCACTTTTAATGTTTTGTCGTTATCGTCTGTTAATATACAATTGTTTTTATCATCTATGTTTATTACGATGAATGGTCGTTTATATAGACTGTCCAACTTATGTTCTACTTTATTAAAACAAAGTCTCCTACAGCTATTATACCCTGCATAATGCAATATGCATGGTATATTCATTTCGGTCAGATGTTTGTGTCCACTTGAAGGAATCTCCGGAGATATAGACATGGATATATATTCGTGATCAGCGTCGATTAAATTTTCGATTTAACGATGTCCGTCCGTCCGTCCGTCCGTCCGTCCGTCCGTCCGTCCGTCCGTCCGTCTGTCTGTCACCTGGCTGGTTCGCACGATAACTTGAGTAAATATTGAGCTATTTCGATGAAATTTGGCATAAGTAATCTATGATCCAAGGGTACGGAGGGGATTGATATTGGGCATGATCGGTCAATAACCACGCCCACACCAAGCATTCAAAGCGACTAACCTCGAAATTTTCAAAATCTTTAACTTGCTATAACTCACACAATATACCACTTGGGACAACAATATTTTGCACATAGAGTTATATTATACTACTATATAACCTCACCAAAAGTGGATGAGCCACGCCTACTTTCTATCGTAGCTCCCATACAAAGTGTCTGTACTTCTTTTAAATTGAAACTGCTGTAACTTCTACAATCTTCTGTCTAGAATAACCATAATTGACACTTAGATTAACACGGTAGTCGGAAATAATATGGCAGAAAATCAATGTGCCATGCCCACTCCTTTTTGGGTCTCCCATACAAAGTTGCGGAAATTAAAAAAAATGTTACCGGTTATAACTTGCAAACTATTCAGCGTAGAATAACGAGATTTAAGGTGTGGATTAGTATTGTACGAGCAACTAGGCTCACAGAAAATAGGCGCACCACGCCCAGTGTTTATCGTAGCCCCCATACAAATTTTAAATTGAAACAGCTGTAACTTCGGCAATCTTCTGTCTAGAATAACCATAATTGACACTTAAATTAATATCGTAGTCGGCAAATATCTGGCAGAAAATCAGTGTGCCACGCCCACTCCTTCATGGGTCTCCCATACAAAGTCGAGTGAATTAAACTAAAATTTTAAGCTCCATAGCTTACAAACCATTTAGCCTAGAACAACGAGACTTAGGGTATGGATTAGTATTGTACGAGCAACTAGGCTCACAGAAAATGGGAGCACCACGCCCAGTGTTTATCGTAGCCCCCATACAAATTTTAAATTGAAACAGCTGTAACTTAGGCAATCTTATGTCTTCAATAACCATAATTGACACTTAAATTAATATCGTAGTCGGAAATAATCTGGCGAAAAATCAGCGTACCACGCCCACTTCTTATTGGGGCTCCCATACAAAGTTGAGGAAATTAAACAAAAATGTTAACCACCATAACTTAGAAACTATTCAACGTAGGACACCAAATTTAAGGTGTGGATTAACATTGAAAAATTAATTGGATTTACTAGAAAGTGGTAAGCCACGCCCACTTTTTATATAGCTCCCATACTAAGCCTCGGAATTATCTTAAAATCCTTTTACTTCGTCAAAGTCAACCATATTTCGGGTGTAAATTAATAGTATATGCAAAAATTGTTACTCGAAAAGTGGAAATAAAAGAAAAGTTGGATATTCGAGTAAACTTTTTATATACAAATCTACATATGCAGGGTATAGTTTGGTCGGCTGCAGCCGACTGTAAGGAGATTTTTTTTATATTATTTTTAGTCCTATCACAGATTTCTTCATGGGGCCGTAGACGAGCATTACATTTTCAAATATTACCTTTGCTATTGTCTTTGCATTTTTGTTAATGACTGGTACTGATATTAAGTATTTTGTTAGGCCACATATTATGGTGACCGCATATATATTGATATTTTCTGATTTTGGTAATGGTCCAATGGTGTCAATTTGAACTACGTCAGATGTCTTGGTGTTTCCGTGATTAACATTTCTTGTTTTATATTTCTTTGTGATTTGCTTTTCATACAGTGATCACATTGTTTTACATATCTGATAATATCTCTTGTCATATTTTTCCAATAATAGTTTTGTCTTATTTTCTTTAATGTCGGAGTGATACCTGGGTGGCCTCCCCATATTGGATCATCGTGCAATTTTTGTAAAATTTCATTCTTTTTATCATTATTTGTGTTATTTTGGACGAGTACCGAATAAGGTACAACCATGAACTGTATGAGCTGTATGCCGATATTGACATAGTAAAGCGCATTCAAATTCAGCGGCAGCGCTAGCTAGATCATATCGAGCGAATGGAAGAACACGCTCCAGCTAAGAAGGTGTTGTATTCGGAACCCGCTAGAGGACGACGCAGAAGAGAAAGACCTAACCTCCGGTGGAAAGACCAAATACTGGAGAACCTGACGGCGCTTGGAATTTCTAATTGGCGCCATCTACCGAAGAACAGAGATGGTTGGCGAAGCATGTTATATTCGGCCTAAATCGATATCCGGTTGTTATGGCCACATAAGTAAGTAAGTTTTTTTGGGCATCAGTTCTATTTTTATATCTTAGGGGATTTTATTTTCTTTTCCTTTATATTCAGTGATATGGATATTTAAAAAATATGTCAGCACTTAATGACTGCTGCAGCATTTTCACTTTATTATTGATTGCTATTTTCTCAAGCATTGGAAATAATTGATTTAGATAAATTTTCCCATTATTAATAAGATGGTGTATTTTTATTGTGATCACTTTATGTCTTTGCTTATAGTAGACTTTTCTTATATATACACAGTCGCCATTAATTGCTACCTTGGCGCTGTTTTTATTTATTTTTTTTTCTGAACCCCTCGTATATTCTTATATTTTCCGATGGCTTTTATTCTTTAGAAGAATATGGTTCGTCTTGTTTATTTTTGTTTTTATTTTGTAGCCTAGTTTTTACTTTAAGTATGTGATTGGCTGTGTCTTTCATAATTTTTATTTCGGAAAAGTCTATACGCGACAAATCATCAGCTGTATAGTTTTCTTTACTCCGCAAGTACTCAACAGTGAAGTCATGTTCTTCTAGATCTAATCTCATACGTGTGAGTTTTGAAGATGAATTGTTCATTGCAAACAGATACGACAATGGTCGATGATCGCTTTTGACCATAAATTCAGTTCCATAAATATATGACCTGAAATGTAAAATGGCCCAGTGGATAACTGCTAGTTCCTACTCAATTGCAGATTTATTGCTTTCACCTTTTGTGAAGGACCTTGATGCGAAAGCAACTGCTAATTGTAATACATTGTACTCCTGAATAAGTACAGCACCACATGCATATTTACTAGCATCAGTTGTTATACAGAATTGCCTTTGGAAATCTGCATATTGAAGAATTTGTGGACTAAGTAATATATTTTTTAGATATTTGAATGAGTTTTCACATTCTGCAGTCCATTCGAAAGTTACGTTTTTTCTACAAAGTCCCGTTAAGAGTCTTGAATGTTCTGCGAAATATGGTAGAAAACGTCTATAGTAGTTGCAAAATACTACAAACCGTTTTGTTTCATTGGTGTCTTTAGGTGTTAGATAGTCAAGAATTATTTTAAATTTGCTATCATCTGAAAGAATGCCTCTATTTGTACATTTGTGTCCTAAATAGGTTACTTCGTGGCTAAAGAATGTGCATTTGTGTGAATGAAGTTTTAGATTATACTTTTTGCATATTTCAAATACATCTGTCAAATTTTTTAACCTACGATTTTTTGATCGTACTAATACTACTAAATCATCCACGTAAAGAAAAGCTTGTGCTGGTGATAAACCTGCAAATGCAATTATCATTTTTTGGAATGGATTTGGCGCTATTTTTAATCCATATGAAGATGTATTAAACGGAATGAGCCATTATCTGTTAAGAAGGATGTGATATTCCTCGAGTTTTCATCTAGCTCAATTTGGTGGAATCCTGACGTTAAGCCTAAGCAAGAAAAATATTTTGCTTTACCTAATTGATCAAGAATGTCGTCTATTCTTGGCAATGGAAACTTATCCGCTATCAATTTTTTGTTGATTCCCCTGTAATCTATGACTAATCTCCATCTTTTGGTTGTGGTCCCTGGTAGGGATTTTTTCGGTACTATCAAAACTGGACTCATATTATGAAGTTGATGGTTCTATTATATAATTTTTTATTAATTTATCTATTTTTCTACCGATTTTTTCTTTATGTGTGTATGGTATTCTGTAATTTTTAATATACTGTAACGAGTATTGATGGTTGGTTACTCATCACTAATTTTGAATGGCAGCATCGAAACGAATGTCAACAAAAAGAAATAGGGATAACCAGATCAAGCCAAGAAAGAAAGAAAAGAATCTCGACTACGATAAAGGAAGATCTTGGAGTGTTGCCACAAAGTACAAATAGGGCCAGTTGTTGACAAATAATATCAATTGAATTCCGAAAGTTATCGCGCAAACATTGGTACAATATCAGAGGCAAAAGTTGCAAGTACATTAAAGAGTTATTGTAAATAGTTGATTGTAAATAGAGTTGCTGTATATAGTTGTACAAAATAAGTGTTGCAATTATTATTGACAGACTCCAGTGATCGAACAAAGTAGATTCAAATAGAATTAAACGTTCATATAATAAAAACGTAACAATTGGTATCAGAAGTGGGATTCTGTTGAAATGGTGAAAATTGACCAACTGAAAAAACAGTTGTCACAGATGAATCTATCGTCATCAGGTACAAAAGCAGAACTGCTGGTGAGGCTAAGGCAAGACATGGAAGCTAAGAGTATTAATGAAGAAGAACATGAGTTCTTTGAGGAAGCCGAGATGCATGCAGTTATGCATGCTGAGGAAGAGAGCAAAATAGATTCGAGTGGTCAACTTATGAATTTCATGAAAACTATGATGCGACAGCTACAAGAAAGTTTGTCTCACCAAGAGGGCGTTATTAGTGAATTGCGTATGGAAATTAAAGAAGGTTTGTCTTGCCAAGAACACGTCATCGAAAATCTACAAAAAGGAATTGAGATTAGATTTCAGGAAATTTCCGGAGCTATTAATCAAAAGGTCACAGATCTGAAGGGACACGTAAATGATTTGGAAGATAAGTTCGAGAAATTACAGCACGAACTCAATCAACTAAAAATAAATGGACCAGCCACATCAGTGATTAGATATTCAAGCACAATCAAACTAAAGCCACCAACATTTGACAGAAGCACGCCATTCAATACCTTCAAGCTTCAATTCGGGAAAACAGCTTCGAAGAATTAATGGGATGACAGCGACAAGACTGCTGCTTTAATAGTCGCATTAAAAGGTAATGCTTCCGAGGTGTTACAGATGGTTCCAGAGAAAGATCGTGGTAGCTATCAGTCACTGATGGACACACTCCAGCGGAAATATGGAAATGAATACAAGAGTCAGTTACATCGAGTCGAGTTAAGATCGCGAGTGCAACGGAGTAATGAGAGCCTGCAGGAATTCGCTTCTGACATTGAGAGCTTATGTCATCTTGCGTTCTCTGGTAATTCGGAAGAGTTCGACGAAAAAATAAAAATAGAGGCATTCATAGATGGCATACGTGATGGAGAGACAAAGCGTGCCCTAGTCATGTCACCAAGGAATACTTATGCCGAAACAGTCAGTAGTGCCTTGACGTTTGAAGCCGCCAGTTTGATGTGCCGACCAATGCCACGGGTACGCCAACTAGAAACAGAAACAGCAGATCTGATTGAAGCAGTGTGTCAGGCATTCAAGTCCGTAGTGCAGCCTGAATGTAGAACAACAGGTTGACGCGAAAACAAATTTACTGCTAAGTGCTTTATTTGCGACAAACCAGGACACATGGTCAGTGACTGCCGTCTACGACGAAAGCGATCAAGATCGAATTCTCCAGGAAGACAAAAGAAGTATTCTCGTCGTCATCTCTTCAAAATGGAATGTAAACATTGTTCTCGAGTGGAAAGCAAGGAGTACATTGTCGACATACGACTTACGAATATATTGTCGGAGGAGTTATGGACCACCGAACATGTGCAAGAAGATCGCGGAATGACCCAGATCTCGCAAAGATTATGGAATACAAGGGGCAATGTGTAACAAGCATAGACTTGTTACAAATTTTATAATATTAAAATTTAATAATAGGAAAAAAATAATAAAAATAATTATAAAATAAAACAATTTAAAGAAAATTAATAAAAATAAAAATCCATGTCGCGATCCGGAATCGAACCCGGATACGTACGCAAGGTCAGGTGTTGGGACGAACCCACGGAGCACTTGTGCCAGAGTACAACACAACTTTGGGGTGGATAAATAAGTTTGTATATTTGATTGTGCTGTCCTTTAATTCAATTGATATAAGTTAATTGAATGAACATGTAATGTAAATTAATTGAATAAAGGTAAAAGCACAGGCAAATAAAGGTAAACACATAGAGCAAATATGAGAATTCTCGTTTGGTTTACCATGCGTCTAATAAATAAAGATCATGCTGAACGAACGAGAATCGAGAAAAGCGACTTCCGTATATGATCGGACAAGTGACATATTTACATGTGCTTGCCCAGTTAGGATCAATATTGAAGCGTCTTTCTTCAGTTGCAATAATATTGCAACAACGACCCCTCCCTCATTCCATTCCTTGTCTCCCTCTTACTTGCGTAGAATACGAATAGGGTAGTTTTATAAATTTGTAGCCTCAGTTGAATAATTCAATTATAGCATATTTTCATTAAATTGTAATTTCCATTAAACAATTCTTCTGTACTTTAAAGCCTTTTTTTCTTTTACTTTAAATTGTAAATACTTCATTTTTGTAAAACGAAATAAACGAAAAGAATAATAAAAGTAGGAATTGTACAGCGAGAGGTATATCATCCAAGCCGAACACTCTAGTGTTGGTAATATTACTGTCAATAACAACTTCCCATGAAAAAGCTTCTAAAAGAACTCTGGGACAAAGCTCAGAAAAAGTGATGTCACAAGAGTTCTACCGTTCGAAACCGGCTAAAGTAAGTAGATCCTTCTAATACTGTCCAAAATTTAACACACACAACAGTAATGGAGAAGAAGCTCGGCCAATGAGCCCTTCGGGGCTTTAAGTGCCACATATTTATTTATTTACTTATGGCGGGTATGCCACTGCTAATTAACAAACTACCCAGAAAAGACGCAAGCAAGATTTCGCATATGTTTTGGCGTAGCTCCATCTGCCTATCGTTCATTTCTGGGGTACCCATTTGCCAAATGCGACTCAGCAGCAGATTTTTTCAAATTGAGGCAAAAAGTTAGAGCTTCCCGCATATGCTCTTTTTCTGGCACGAAACTAGACATGATTATATGAGGAAAAATGTATGTGGTTGTATGAAATCACACATGATGTTTACTAACTGATGTAAACAGGTGTCGAACTCATAAAAAAAGGATGCACAGTCGATAATAGCTCAATATATTCACTAACGCCATCTACGAGCAAACAACAGATTTAAGCTTGTATACCTGTTATAAAGGGTTATCCATTTCGCGCTTTCATAAGTATAGGGCTAGAATTCGACATCTGTCAAACTGAGTTGTTAAAACAATTTCTTTCTTTTTCAGTTCAAAGTCTGACATTTGCGAAAATGGATCGCTTAACTATCGCACAACGCATTAAAATTGTAAAAACCTACTACAAAAATGGTGATTCTGCCACAGCCACATATCGTGCTTTAAGAGGAGATTATGGTTTACATGATCGTCCAACTACGCAAGCAATTGGCAAAATTGTGAAGAAATATGAAGAGACTGGATCGGTTACAGATATTGTAAGGCCTGTGCATCATCGTTTCGCTCGTACCACCGAAAATATCGCTGCTGTAAGTGAAAGTGTTGCCGAAGACCCGAATGTGTCGATTCCTCGTCGTTCTCAGGAATTAGGATTGTCTTACGGCACATTATGGCATATTTTGCATTTGGATCTACACCTACATCCATATAAAATCCAGCTCACACAACAACTGAAGCCAGCTGACCATTCACAACGTCGTAGATACGTCGAATGGGTGCTTGAACAACAGGCGGTGGACGGCGATTTTTCGAACAAAATTTTCTTCAGCGACGAAGCACATTTCTCACTCGGTGGGTATGTTAACAAACAAAATTGTCGTATTTGGGGTTCTGAGAATACTCAAGTAATTGAAGAGAGGCCACTACATCCACAAAAAGTCACTGAAAAGTCAAAGAAATTTTCTGGCCGCGTAATTTCTCGTCGTGGCGATATCAAGTGGCCACCAAGATCATGCGATTTGACACCGCTTGACTTTTTTTTGTGGGGCTACGCGAAAGACCGTGTTTATGCAGATAAACCTTTAACTCTTGAGCACCTAAAAACCAACATTCGTCACGTTATGGCTGAGATACCGTCCAATATGTGTCAAAAAGTGGTCGAAAATTACCTCAAAAGAATCGATGCTTGCAACAATTCGCGTGGTGGTCATTTAAATGATGTAGTATTTCACACATAATGTCAACGTTCAAACTTTATAATAAAAAAGAAATATCATGATAAAAAATATTTTATATGTGTTTTATTTACATTTACTTTTGAAACCGCAAAATGGATAACCCTTTATATTCTACATGAGAAAGCAACTTTTTGATATTCTCACATATGAGTAGACCGCGTGATTTTAGTTGTCATGTATGCTTACACAGGTATGCTTACGTAAGTGCAGAACTACGAATTGTGTGGGAAAGTGCTTTGTCAGCATTTTCACACCCAACTACAACTCAGTTGGCGCAATGTTCTGACATTCCACAATTATAAGTAATATTAGTATGGATTGTGTATATCACAACTTCGATCAATGTTGGTATGTGTATTGACAAATATGTAGTTCCCAATTTCGGGAAATATGTCGTGAGGCAAAATATGCATATGTGCATATTTCATATTTTGGCTCACAACATCCCTCCCTTTTCTCAGGAAGAAAAAATTATCATTATGAAATAATAACAATTTTTTCTTATAAGGAAGAAGTAAAAATTATGCTTATTTTGTAAAATTTAGCACAATTAAAAATGTTTGATACTATTAGGAATAAAATACGAAGTATTATGTACATATATGGTTACTGGTAATTCGGTGATTATGGTGCCGATGATGACGATGAGTTTCCTGCTAGTTGTTGTCTGCTGTACTTAGCTTTTTTTTAATAGTTTTGTTGCAGATTTTGTTGTTGAATTCTAGTGATGCAAACAGTAACTTCTCCTTTATCAAAGTTCGATTTTTGTTTCGGCAATTAGAGCGAGATTATTTACATTTAGTTGATCTTCTGGATGTTTTGACATGGAATCGTGATCTGGATTATTATTGTGGAAAGTTGGTTTGGTGTGCTTGTGGGTTGATGCTGGTGTCTAATGCGTCCAATGGTTTGATTCGACAGACTTTTTTTATAGGAATGGTATGAACAATAGCTTGCAAAGTGGGTTTTATGTGTACCACACTGCTAAGCAATATTGTCGATGTGAAACTCTGTACTCCTGGTGTCAGTGTCCAATAATTGGAGCAATAATGAATATGTAATTTTGGTTCTATTGTTTATCATTTTCTTCTGATGTGGATCAAAATCCATTGTCACTGATAAATACAGTAACTGAAATATTTCATTAGGTTTTGGTTGCATATCTGTTATTGTTGATGTCTCAATATTAGCTATTAGCTATTGTTGATATCTCATAGCTATTATTGTCACGATGTCTAGGTACGCCAAAGTTATTTGTTGTAAATTTTATTGTTTTGTAAGTTTTTTATGGGTACTCGCTGTACTGGGCCTGCTTTGTTTTCTGCTATGGGTTTATTTGTTCTCTACTGCCTCAAGGATAGTTTTGTGTCATCCTTCACTTGGTTGTTACTGTTGTTAAAGCTGTTAATGTTGCTGCGTTTGCATCTCTCGCAATTTCACAGTATGAGTTGATTTTGGATTCTCGTGGATATACTGCTGCTCTCTTGTGTTTGTAGGGGAATTACCAGATTCTTTTTCAATAATAGATTACTTGCATCGACTATATATATATTATAACTACTAAATCTACTGTAACACTCATTTAGTTAGTTTTTCTTATAAGATATAGATATATTCTTAATTAATTAACTTCTTTTTTTTTTGCAATATTCATTTATGATCTATACTTAATTTTTTAAATGGTATTAAAAATGCATTGTTGTTTGGACAAAAATATAGGGACCACATTGCATTTTCTCTTCATAGTTGCAATGACCAACTTTTCGTACTTGTAGCTAGTACGATTTTCAATATTATCCGTTGAAAACGGAACGAGTTTTGTTACATATATTTCATCTTACTTTTACGGATATATATATTTGTTTTTTTTTCGTGATATTTTTTTGTTTTTGTTTTGTTTTGTATTCAACCTAGCTAACCTATTGCTTATTTATCACATTTCGTCATATAAATCCTAACGTGTTCTTACTATACTGTATTTACTGTATATTTCTAACCCTCTAGTTGTCATTTTCTTAAACTATTGTACTATTTTTGGATGCATCCTCTATACGTAGCCTCGCTCAGTGCACATGAGTATCCACACACCGAATTACAATTCAACGCGATGAATTGCAACAGATGTCTATATACGCATGAACACTGCGCCTACTTCTTTCTAATTTGCAAAATATTCTAAATTTTTACATTAATTCCATAACTTCTTGTGTTTCATATCTAAATATTTTAGTTCTTCTTTTCTATGACCCTTATTGTCTCTTTCTATTTTGTCTTAATCCCTTCGAAAAATTGTATATATATATATATATATATATATATATATATATATATATATATATATATATATATATATATATATATATATTTTTTTTTTTTTTTTTTTGTGTTCCAGCGTTGATGCTGCACTTTATCCACAGTTTAGTACTTTACAATTTCGACTTCAGCCATCTCTTTAGTGTACCTATATTTCTTGAGGGACCCTGTATTCTTGTACGATAATAATGGAGAAAATTTTAGTATTTTAATGTATATATTAATATTTTATTTTATTGTTGTCAAAAATGATGTATTAAAAGGAAGGAAAGGAGAAAGAAAAAAAAGAATAAATAAATGTAATTCTAATACAATTCCCACAATTGTCAGTCGATTAAATTTATTTCCCTACATCTATGATCAGCATATTATAAAACATATGTTAACATACCCACCGAGTGAGAAATGTGCTTCGTCGCTGAAGAAAATTTTGTTCGAAAAATCGCCGTCCACCGCCTGTTGTTCAAGCACCCATTCGACGTATCTACGACGTTGTGAATGGTCAGCTGGCTTCAGTTGTTGTGTGAGCTGGATTTTATATGGATGTAGGTGTAGATCCAAATGCAAAATACGTCATAATGTGCCGTAAGACAGTCCTAATTCCTGAGAACGACGAGGAATCGACACATATATATATATATATGAATATATATATATATATATATATATATATATATATATATATATATATATACATATATAAATATAAATATACATATATAAATATAAATATATATATATATATATATATATATATATATATATATATATATATATATACATATATAAATATAAATATATATATATATATATATATATATATATATATATATATATATATATATATATATATATATTTATATACTTGTATATATATAAATATATATTTATATTTGTTTTTTGTTTTGTTTTTCGAAGGGGGAGTCTTTCATAGATAACTCTGCATCTCCTTCTTGCGTTATCCGTTTGTTAAGGATTTTGGCTCTGTCATATACTCTGCTCAGCTCAAAGGCCATTATATCCGGCGGTGTAATATTTGATATGATGCGCACTGCTTCGTATGATACCACTCTGAGCACAGGCAACTTTACTGGCGCTTAACCTGAGAACTATTTCTGCCTTCTTCGCATAGGTCTTACGGCTCAGTGCTGTTTCCTATATTGGCACCGAGTACATGAGTATGGACTGGTTAGCCAGGAGCATCCTCCTACTCTGACTGGGACTACCAATGTTAGCCGTGATCTTCGCCAGTGCCGCCGTAACCAGGGACGCTTTTCCTCAGCCTTGTCGATGTGCGCCTTGAAACTTAGTCTCGCATTGATTATCATACCGAAATACCGTAACTCTGGTCGCGGGGTAAATTTGTACCCATCAAAATTTAATGTTGTCTCTCCCACCATTTTGCTGCTTGTTATAAACACCGCCTCCGTTTTCTGACCCGCCGGCTGAAGTTTCGTCTCCATAAGCGACTCCTTGATTTTCGCCGCTGTCTCGTTGCAGACGGCTTGTATCTGTGCAATATTTTTGGCAACTATCGCCACCACGATGTCGTCTGTGTATCTAATAATATGTGCCTCCTTCGGTAATGCAAGGCGCAACACTCTGTCGTATAATACGTTCCATAATAACGGGCCCAGTACAGAGCAATGTAGTACTCCGCCCGTCACATACAGCTCTTGGGACCTTCATCTGCATCGTACAGCAACAGCCTCTCCGAAGTGCCCTCATGATATGGGGCCAGTATGCCATATTGAAAGCACTTTTGACGTCTAGTGTGACGACTGCACAGTATTCTTTGTCACCATGCATCCACCTGTCACCTTCAATGGCCTTGGCTGCAATGTTTGTCAACCTCCTAACTGCGTCGGTGGTGGAACGATATCTTCTGAAGCCGTACTGGTTTTCTGACAGACCGGCTGGAGGGAGAAGAGTCCCTCCAAAATCTTACCCCTCGTGTCTATCATGCAAAGTGGCCGATATGAACTTAGCTCACCCGCTGGTTTATTTGGCTTCTGAAGTAGGACTAGGCGCTGCTTCCTGCGGAAAATGCCTTCATATAAGCACCTCGAGAGCAGGTTATTTGGTACGCCGTCAAGTCCAGCCGCCTTGGCATTGCCGAACCCCGCGGATAAAATTACCTCTGTCTCATCGATTGTTATGGCGCCCTCTGATGCGGGGATCTAAGTTGTACTTGGTAGCAAATCATGCATCAGCAAAAGGGTCTTTACCACCTTTTCTTGCAGAATCAGCCAGAATCAGTCCTTTGCCTCCTCTAACTTTTGCCATAACTATCTTGTACGCATCGCCCCAAGTGTTCTCGTCAACCCTCTGGCAAAGCTCTCTGAAGCTATCGGCCTTGCTCCTTTTTATAGCCTTCTTTAGATCCTTGCGTTTCTTCCTGTAGGCCTTGTGCAGTCCACCGTGTTCTGCTGAGCGCTGGCTCCTTTGGGAGGTGTGCCTCGCTTTGTGGCATTCACTTCTTAGGGTGTTGATCTCATAATTGCACCAATATACAGGATTTCTGGCTATGTTCTTATATGTTTTTATATTGTTTGCAGACTATCGCCACATCGACCTTCTTCTCGTATACTGTCTGCATCAGGAGTTCTATCCCAGCCTCACAATGATTTAGGTTGATCACTTCCCTCACTTCCTGCACGTTGCATGATATAGGGGACACCTCCTGCTTCCAATTTGGTGATCCGTATCCTCCATCGATTTTTGCACTTCATCGTGGGTGAATTTATTCTTCTTTGGTGGTGTCTTTCTGCTGGGCTGTTTGTCCTCGTGCAGCCTCTTTGATACACGCCTAAAAGGATCAACATCCGCGGTTCTTCCAACTGTGGTGGTTTTATCTGCATCGGTTAGGTCCAAGAGTTGGTCGCTCGATTCAATCGGCGTCTTTGCAGACGAATCCATCTCGGATGCCTCGCTAGCATTATCCTCCAAGCCATCGGTACCACTACCCATGATGGTAACGTAAATACTACTGATGCTATTGGTTTTTGTTCTCAGTTCCTATTCCATTCTTTAATTTTTTCCAGCACATCGTGTCTAGGGGTCGGGCCGAAATTGACCGGAGCGGGTATACCCTCTGGGACAAAGCCTCTACCCTAGTTCCCTGAGGCCTGTTCTTCGCTTTACCGCTCGCCCGGAGCAACGCAGGCTACAACTCCTGCGTCCAATGTGCACTTCCTGACTAAGGCCCGAAGGGGCTGGTTACTGATACCCACCGAGATTAACACCTCGGCAGAGCAAGCTCACATCACCTTCATTATCCCAACAAACGAGAAAACTGTTGAAGTTCTGAAGGACTCCCAGTGCGCCACGCAGTGTACCGGTCGATTTAACAGCCGAACCTAACATGGTGTACAGACGCTGACTAGAAAGCCGTCCATTATGGAGACCGTCGCGCCTGGGTTTTTTTACAGATCATCATGCCCATGCATGATTAGGGGGACACATAATTCAAAGAAGCGGTATCGACTCGCCACTGCACAAGAAGTTCGTAGGCCTCGGTGGCTTTTATACCGCGTTTTCCATTCCTACCGCTCATCGCCAGGGATTGCTTGTTCGTTTAAACTTATTTCCCAGCTAACCTGCTACTATACTGATATTGACTAGTCCGTACTACTCAGCATGCACGATTGACACATTGTGGCTATGCCCCAATATGTACCTACGTACTAAAACTACCTCCCCCGATATCAATGTCCTGTTTATCCTTGCGGTACCACCAGTTACGGTATTCCTTCGCAAGGCAGGATTTTGAGTGTTATTCACTCTCCGCTATTTCTCGTACGTGCTGCCTGTTCGTCACATCGTAATCTTGTAATTATGTCTGCTGACGTGTCCCATGCTTTTTTCGAGGAGAACATGCATTGGATAAGTCCCTCCGGTGTTAGCGATTATGGCATTAACTCTTCAAGCTGGGAGCGTTCACTTTCGAACCTGACGCATTTCAATAGCACATGTTGTGCGTTCTCAATATCGTGCTTGCAATAAAGACACCACGGGTCATTAACGTGTTTGTATTTCTACAAATATTCTCTAAAGCATCCATGGCCACTGAGGAACTAGGTCAGATGGTAATGAACCTCTCCATGTTTCCTACCGATCCACATTTTTATATTCGGTATCAGTGCATGTGTCCACCGCCCTTTCGTCGATACATCCCATCTATATTGCCATACTCCTTCACTATGGCTAATTATGTTCTCTAATTCTAACCGCTCAGTCTGCGCTAGTATCCAAAAACGATCCCGAATATGCTTTCTAAACTTAAATTTCACAATATTCAAACGCACAAATATAGCAACCGTTTGAGATTCCACAGTCAAATATCGCCGGGCTTGGCGGATAAAACAACTAGAAATTATACGAAAATTTTTTAAATCAGAATCGCATTTCCTCCTAAACTCCAAGAAATAGCGGATAAATTATTTTTAGAGTTTAAGCGAAGAAGTTGGAGATTTTTTTTGCAAAAAAATCGGTTAATTTGTTATTGTAAAATGAAAAATATTAACAAATTTAAAAAAAAAAAACGATGTAGCGTTTCCTCGTAAGTTATGTACAGAAATAGTGTTCATAATTTCAAAATGATCAGTGAAGTAGTTTTGAAGTAATGAGGGACACCGACTTTGAAAACGTGAGCTGTGGGAAAAATGCTTTAAAGTTTTGAACACTAAACAATTTTGGATGAAACTTTCATAAGCGAGTTCTATCGGCTTACCTCACACTGAATAATCGATGTCAGATTCATAAAGGATGTTGCACTCATCCATGATGTCTAAAGCATCTTTTTGCTCTTGTCTACGATGAATCCTGTTTTTTTTTTTGTTTATTTTTCAACTTCCTGCTCTGTTCGGCCTATACTCATGGAGTTAGTTGATCTGGCAGGTATAAAAATAATCATAACTTTGTCAATTTGGTGCCGATGGACTTGAAATTTAGACAAAACATTCTTGAAATATCATACATTCATTAACAAAAAATTAAAAAAATTAAAAAACCCTATTCCCCTTTAAGGGAAAGAGCCAACTGGAATAGGGTTGCACGAATAAATTATAATAAAAATATATAGAAATAGATAATGAGAAGGTGACATTCGGTATCATCGGTCCTTATTTCTTTCGCAATGAGGAAGGAGTTGCCATTACGATGTTTGGAGATTGGCAAGAAATCGAACCATTCTAACTCACTTTTCTTTCAGCAATCGCGTATCAAACTGCTCGTTAGTTTCTTTTAACTAGTTGTAGTGTCAACAAACATTGTGTGTAAATATTATTTAAATGTTAGTAATAAAAAAAAGTAACCATCCGCTTCAGAATAGGATCGATTTTGATTCAGCAGCGATTCGCAGATGGAAATTCGGTCCATGAGGTTTTTTTGCGTTAACTCGTGTGGCACCCATACATCGAGCTTCTTTTTGTATCCAGCCTTATTTAAAAAGGTTCCAAATGGTTTTTTGTGCAATGTTTAGCTCCTGGGCAATAGAAACAATGCTTACATTACGATCAGCCTCGACGATTTCCATTATTTTATCGATATTTTCGACAGAACGTGGTGCTCTTTGACATAAAAATTAGCGGAACGGAATCGACGAAACCAAAATTGCACGTCATTGGCTGTTACAGTATAAGAACCATAAACACCATTCACATTTTCATCGGTCTGGCTTGCGTTTTCGCCTTAATAGAAGAAAAACTGTAAAATATGGCGTATTTTTTCTTTACTGGTGTCCATCTTTGACGCGTGCTCAAACAGTCAAGTAATTTCAAAACTTCCTGAAAAGTTTATTTAGTACGAAATCCTATATTTCTAACGCCATCTAGCGTAACCCTATCGTACTTATACAACGCGAGATACAGATTACTAAAGCCAACTATTGGAAAAATAATGGATTTCTTTTTACTACACCTTATATTAAAAAATACGGCAATGGCAGCAATTATTCTGGAGCGTCTTGGAAAAAAGTTGAATTGCGGTGTCCCTCATAATTCGGTGCTGGATCATCTGAAATCAAAAAATCAAAATTATATCGTTAAATAATCGCTTTGCTCAGGTACCGCTGGAGGTTTTTCTAAATTTCAATTTTTCACTTTTTGGGAACACTTTAAAGGAGAAAACGCGATTTTAACTGTTTCATAAAAAAATGACAAAAACGTTTCTTTTTTACGTTTCGCTGTCTTTGACGTAATAATACATGTAGTTTCATATTTCTCACGATCCGTTACGCTATCATTGAGAAATGACATAAATTATTGGAACGTCGGTTCCTCTATATTTCTGGTCTCTCGGGACCAAGCGAGCCTTGTATCAGGTGGTAGTTTCTTAGATAAATGATATATAAGCACTTTAGACCAGGATTCGACTGGTTGGATTAGAACGTGTAATGCATTGTAATTTTCATTAATTGTATTATAAAAGCGTTTGAGCTCTGTATATTCGTCGTTAACTAATGATTTTTGCTCAAAAAGTTTCTGCATATGTGCATCAACTATTAACGATTGTTTGTCACACCGATCACATAATAACTTCCACGCAATGTTAAAATTCTCGTCGCTTGGAAGCAGATGCTTTATGATCGATGACGCTTCACCCTTGATACGTGTTTGTAGATATTCAATTTTTTCAATACCAGCGAGTTCACTGCGCTCTATTACGAGAGCTTTGAACAAATCTCGGAAGCGCAACCATTCTTCGTATTGCCCACTGAACTCGGGTATCGTTAATTCTGGTAATGTTGGTTTAGCAAATACTCGGTTTACTCTTTTTAAATTGTGTTGTTTTTCCTCCGCAATGCTCTCCAATATCGTATTTAATTTAGTTTGACTTTGTGCTAAACTTTCTATGGCAGTATTTATAGGAGAATTTGAAAAATCATTACCTGTACGACCTCCGTCTGAATTTCTGCTGATATGCAACGTTTCCAACATCCTTGCCTTTATTGCGTAGCAACGTGTTTCAATTTCTTCACGCGTTAGTAATTCATCACTAAATTTCTCATCGCTTACTGATTGTTCAATAGATGTTTGAATGTCATCAAATTGTTTGATTATATCATCTAGCTTCGTGAATCGTACTTCTATATCTGCGCTGGAACAGTTGGGCTGTGAAATGTAATTTTCAATGCACATGATACGTGCTTTAATGGCGATCCTCTGCCGAAGAAGCCCCTCCATAATAATCCGATATTATTGATGTAATCCGCGGTTCGAAGGACCAAATTATGTTCGCGTATCGAAGTGCTGATTTATAATTACTAAGAAGAACACATTGTGTGTGTTGCTGTCAAGATACAGAACGGAAGTGAATACGAAAGAGTACGAATACTGATATGAATAATAACGAATGACAGTGAGAAATGTCATCTCAATTGCGTGCATAGTTGCACCTTTAGGTAGTCGCCAACATACAGTTTGTCAATAAATTGTTTGCAAAATCAAAAATGTTACACAAATTCAGCTTTAACTTAAAAATTTATTAACAAATTTATATTTTTCAGCCCTTTTTTGTTTATAATATGATTTGTATATGTCTTATGAATAAACATAACGAAAAAAACCAAACAAAAAAACGCATAAAACAAAGAAAACCAAAGAAAACCAAAAAGTGCCAATTCTCTCACTGTCAAATAATTCTTTGCAAAATATAAGCACGAATAGGAAAAAGTAACGGGACATCTAACGGGAAATTGGTTTTGCACTTTCGTTTGTGCTTTGTGCTTTGTGCAGCGGCTAATTATACATTCATTTCGATTTTGACTTCGAACAGTTGACAACTTGCTTTTTGGACAATTTTTTCGCAATGCCTGGAAAACGAGTTGATGAAAATTTAATTCAATTGGTTTATTATCATTATTATAAAGTGAAAAGTGTTAAGGAGTTGGCTGAAATGTTTAAAATTAAGCTGAGGACTGTCTGCAATATAATTAACCGAGCAGAAAAAGAAAATAGACTACATTTGAACAACTCTGGAGGCAGACCACCGAAGCTTTCTCGCCGAGGTCAGTCAAAAATATTAAAAGAAGTGGATAAAAACCCCCAAATCAGCTTGAGGGGATTGGCAAATATCATTAAAAATGACAGCTATACGATCGTGAGCCATGAAACTGTACGGAAAGCGCTTAACCTACACAAATACTCCTCCCGCGTAGCAAGGAAAAAGCCATTGCTTTCAGCTGTGAATGTGGTAAAGCGACTGACATTTGCTATTGGCAACGTTCACAAGCCAGCGGAGTTCTGGGAGGACGTAATTTTTTGCGACGAGTCTAAAATAATGATGTACTATCATGATGGACCTGGCAAAGTTTGGCGAAAACCGAAAACAGCTCTGCAACAGAAAAATATTATCCCAACAGTAAAATTTGGGAAACTTTCTGTTATGGTGTGGGGTTGTTTTTCCTCCAAGGGAGTCGGAGAGCTGCGCATTTTCAATAATGTAATGACCAAGGAGTTTTATTTGGACATACTCAAAAACGAATTGACGAACAGCGCTCATAAGTTTGAATTTGTTGACCCCTAAAACGGTAATAAGTTGAAATATAAGCTGTATCAGGACAACGATCCCAAACACAAATCGCTGCTGTGTCGGACCTGGGTGCTATACAACTGCAATAAAGTTATAGATACCCCCGCCCAGAGTCCAGATTTAAACCCCATTGAAAATTTGTGGACATTTTTAAAAAAGAGAGTGGGCAAACGGTACTCAACTAACAAAACCGCCTTAATCAAAGCCATACAGGAGGAATGGCAAAATCTTCCATTAGTTTATGACCTTAATAGATTGGTGCAGTCAATGCCGCGACGGCTTCAAGCTGTGATAGATGCCAATGGCAAGCACACCAAATATTAGACCCTATTTACTTTAAAATTTTTATGTTTAAGTCATTTTTGAAAAATGTGATTGGATTTTGCAAAGAATTATTTGACAGTGAAAAATTGTTCACTTTTTGGTTTTCTCTATTTTTCTTTTATTTGTGGTTTTTCTTTTGCCTTTTTTTTAGATGTACTTATGTACAATACATACATGTATACTGTTATAAACAAAAAAAGACTGAAAAAATGAATTTTTAAAATAAATTTTTAAGTTTAAGCTGAATTTGTGTACCTTTTTTTATTTTGCAAACAATTAATTGACAAACTGTATACTATTATAGTTGCAGGTTGATCTTCTAATTCTAATTATGCTTTGTTAAGAGGATTACGGGCAGTTGCTCAAACTATTTCTTATGAAGTAAGTTTAGCTTTAATTTTGTTATCTTGTTGTTTTGTTTTGTTTTGTTATTTTGTGGGTGCCGTAGCTCAGTGGTTAGTGTGTTCGCCTTCTGATCTGTAGGTCGTGGTTCAATACCCGG
The DNA here is from genome assembly GCA_963854835.1 of Megamerina dolium. Lineage (NCBI taxonomy): Eukaryota > Metazoa > Arthropoda > Insecta > Diptera > Megamerinidae > Megamerina > Megamerina dolium. Next base: position 60,991,182 of record OY978530.1, read on the forward strand.
CTGATGCATAACAAATTTTATATCGAAAAGATTTTTCTTTCGAATGGTACCCACCTGTCGGCAAGCAATTGGCAATTCTTCCGACAGTAACAACTTGCCATGGAAAAGCTTCTAAAAAGAACTCTGTGACAAAGCTCAGAAAAAGTGATGTCACAAGTGTTCTGCCGTTCGGAACCGGCTAAAATAAGTAGGTCCATTCTAATACTGTCCAAAATTTAAGACGCACAACAGTAATAGAAGAGAAGCTCGGCCAATGAGCACTTTGGGGCTTTAAGTGCCACATATTTATTTTTTTTTTTTTTGTTATCTTTTATTTTTTTAATTGGTAATTAATTATAATTTATTAAATTTTTATATTTTTCAGAAGAATTTATGGTTTTTGATTACTTTATTTCCTTTACCTTTATTTTGAATTAGAATTAGTTTGGCTGAAACTAATCGTACTCCTTTTGATTTTGCAGAGGGGGAATCTGAGTTAGTTTCAGGGTTTAATATTGAATATAGAAGTGGGGGTTTTGCTTTAATTTTTCTTGCTGAATATGCTAGAATTGTATTCATAAGAATGTTATTTTCTTTAATTTTTTTGGGGGCGGATTTATTTAATTTATTATTTTATATTAAATTGACTTTTTTTTTTTATTTATTTGAGTTCGAGGTACCTTACCTCGTTTTCGGTATGATAAATTAATGTATTTGGCTTGAAAATCTTTTATACCATTATCTTTAAACTATTTATTATTTTTTGTTGGTTTATGTATTTATTTTTTAAGAATTTAATAATTTTTTTTAGTAAAAGTTAATAGAATTTATTTTATTCTATCTTATGTTTTCAAAAGATATGCTTGTTCAAGCTCATTAACTAATTTAATAAATTATCTCATCATTTAGTGATTAAAGGATTTATAATGTAGTATAAAAAATATAAAATTGTTAAAATTTGTCAAATTAAAATATAGGGGTCTTCTACAGGACGGGCACCAATTCAAGTTAATAAAATTACAATTATTATACAGATCAAAATATAATTTGATTAATAGGATAAAATTGGATTCCTCGAAACTTACTTAAATTATAAAAAGGTAAAATAGCTAAGATAAAATTAGTGCAGTTTGTTTGGAATAGATCGTAAAATTGCATAGGCAAATAAAAAATATCATTCTGGTTGAATATGAATAGGAGTTACTAAGGGATTGGCGGGAATTAAATTATCTGGGTCTCCTAATAAATATGGATTTATTAATGTTAATATAATTAATGCTATTAGTATAATAATAAATCCTACAATATCTTTAAATGAAAAATATGGATGGAATGGGATTTTATCTCTATTCGAATTTAATCCTAATAGATTATTAGATCCAGTTTGATGTAAGAATAATAGATGAATTATAGTTATTACTGCTACGATAAACGGTAGGATAAAATGAAAGGTAAAAAATCGAGTTAGTGTTGCGTTGTCAACAGCATATCCTCCTCATACTTATTGGACTAGGTCAATACCTAAATAAGGAATTGCAGATAATAAATTTGTAATTACAGTAGCTCCTCAAAATGATATTTGTCCTCAGGGTAATACATATCCTATAAATGCAGTTCCCATAACTAAAAATAATAAAAGAACTCCGGCTAATCATGTAGGAGTAAATAAATAAGAGCCATAGTATATTCCTCGTCCTACATGTAGATATATACAAATTAAAAAAAAGAAGCTCCATAATTTACGTCTCGACAAATATGATTTACTCTATTAAAGGCTATATTAATATCGGCAGTATAGTGTATTGCTAAAAATAATCCAGTTAAAATTTGGATAATTAAACAAAGTCCTAATAGTGATCCAAAATTTTATCAAGCTGAAAAGTCCACTAATTCATTATTAGCAATTTTAATAGGGGGTGATTAGATCGTAAGGGTGTATTCATCAGTTTTTATTATGTTATTAATCGTAATGGGCCGTAAAATAATTTTGTGATTTTTATTACTGCAACTAAAGTAATTAGTTCCAGGGCTAGGCTCAGGCTACTGGGGGGGTCACTGGTGGCGGATCGTGAACGGCCTGTCTGTGGACTTGTCCACCTACAGGTTAGCTGCGAATAAACAATAAGCAGTCACCGACCAAGAGCGGCATCAGCGAGGACGCAGATTAAAAGTCTCGCAAGTCCAAAGATGCAGATGTGACAAGCGGGTAAGCGCCGCTATAAGCGCTCCCCGCTTCGGCGGCAACGATGGACAATACCATAAGAAGGAACCCCAGTACGTCTCCTCTTAAATTAGAAGGTGTACTGGACAGACCGTTGCACGCTACAGCACGCTGGGAGTCTCCGAATTCACCGTTGGCCATTTCCGCTGACGGTGGTGAAGGAGTGCTGTGAGCTTGCTTTGCCGAGGTGTAAGCTGTGGCGTGTAGCTGAAACCAGCCACTTCGGTCCCTGGTCAGGGAGTATGCATTGGATGCAGGAGCTGTAGCCTGCATTGCCCCGGGCGAGCGCTGGTCCGTCCGTGTATTCCGAGATCGGTAAAGCGTAGGTCAGGCCTCAGGGAACTGGGGTAGGGGTTTTTTGTCCCCGAGGGTATACCCGATCCTGACTATTACGGCCCGCCCCTCTGCACACGATGCGCTGGTAAAATAAAAAAGAATGGAACAAAACAAGGAAAGCAAGATAACAGAAAATAAAGAAGATCAAGTGGAGGAAAGCGTAGTCGCTTTCAGGAAAAGCTCGTTGGTGTCCAGATCACCAGCAAAGGTTAACACAAGGGTGGCGGAAGTCCAGATGGACTCAAGTGAGAAGGAAAAATATCCCGATTACTCGACGCCTACCACTGCCAATGGTGCCGGAAGGGCTGTAAGCAGTTCTATGACCAGAAAAGCAGCATGTGCGTCGGAGACTCAATCGGTGAAAACCCCTCAGGTGAACGGATCCCCTAGATTGGAGCTAATTCTCAAGATGAGAGTTCTTGAAGAGGATTCCTTTGCGAAATGCAGGAATGTACTCCGGAAGATGAAGCAGGCAATGCAACGACAGAGGAACGTTAGCATGGACGTGAAAGACGGAGTATCCGAACTAAGCGAACTGTTTGACGTAATAGAAAGTTATAGGAAGAGCTGGAAGGCGACGGAAGTAGAAAGAGAGAAAGAGCGGGAAGGTAAAGCTTCGCGCTTAACTAATACAAAAGTAGCCGATGATAGTACGCCGTTAACATACCTTAACAAACACGTCGCAACAAGACCTGTTGTTCCCGAATCCGGCAAGAAGACAAGGTCCAAAGAGCCAGAAGGTTGGTTGACAGTAAACCGAAGGAAGCCGAGATGTAAAGAACCCAAAACGGTGTGTAGTGGTACTCCAGCACTAAAAGAGGGCGACAAAAAGAAGCAAGTTGTGGTAAATAAGAGCAAACCCAAGACACTGAGGGATCGCCCAGAAGCTGTACTTGTGAAGCCGGCAGAAGGTACCAGTTATGCGGAAATTCTTAGAGACCTCCGTCAGAAGGTAAAACCAGAAGAAGCTAAAATCGCAATGCGTTGTGTTAAGAATACAAGAGATGGATCCATACTACTAGAGCTTGCAAAAGGAGGGAAGAAAGAACAGTTCTGCGAAGCAATAAAAAACTCGTTGAAATACACCGCGACGGTGAAAGATCTCAAAACTAGGGCCACTATCAAGATTCGAGATTTAGATTCGTTCACGGACTCAGAGGAGGTTTCCGCAGCAGTTACAGAAGCCGTTGAGAAGCCAGAGGAAGAAGTTGGAGTCCGGTTAACAAAAGCAAACAGTAGGGAACAATGTCGTGCGTTTGTGACTTTGTCAGTAGAAGCAGCAAATATCATCCTCAAAACACAGCGCATAAAGATTGGATGGACCAGATGTAGGGTGAAACAGCTGGATGAAATTAACCGCTGTTATAGATGCTTCGGGTCTGGGCACCTCCAAGCAGACTGTAATGGGCCAGATAGGAAAGGCCAGGGGTTTTGCATACGTTGCGGAGAAAGCGGACACATGATACGAGATTGCATAAATCCCCCAAAATGCTGTCTCTGCGCACATGAAATTTTAAGGAGCTAAATCATGTACCAGGTACGAGCAAATGTGCGGCTTATAAGAAACCAGCGCAGAGATGATGAAGATACTTCAAGCAAACCTACATAGAAGTAAAACAGCTGATGCGCTTTTACCTCAGATAGTCGCAGAACATGAAATTGATATGGTGATTATCAGTAAGCAATACAAGAAAATTGAAAACGGAACATGGCTTGAAGATGACGCGTCAACAGCAGCCATTTGGATACCTACAACCAACAGCATTCAGGTCACTGACAGCGGCAGAGGATCTTGTTACGTTTATGTACGTATTAAGAGTGTTACATTGGTGAGCTGTTATCTTACTCCGAGCGATGATATAATGACCTTCCAGGATAAACTGAATGACATCGAAGACAAGGCTCTAGAACTCGAAGGAGCTTTAGTTGTAGTAGGTGATTTTAACTCCCGTGCTCCGGAGTGGGGTATGCCAACGTTGGACGCCCGAGGTCGTAAGGTAGTGGACATGGCTTCAAGGCTTAGCCTTATTGCTATAAACACGGGCACAGCAAGGACGTTTAGACAGCCAGGCTGCGAGAGAACCACACCAGACATAAAGTTTGCTACAGACAATAGCTGGGAAAATTATTTGCTGGAGGGTACTAGAGGATTTCACGGCCAGTGACCATCAGTACATCTCCTACTCTTATCAGTTTCAATGCCAAAAAGGTGCACCAGTGGATGGCGTCAAAATACCGCGCAAATGGAATGTGGATAGATTGAACAGAGACGTATTGCGGACGGAGTTCAATAGATGAGCAAATATTTTTGACCAAACCCATGCCGCTAGGGAAATAGTTACTCAAACAATGAGCGAGATTAAAAAGGCTTGTGATGCTTCCATGCCGAAAACGGGATACAGGCGACACAAATCGGTATACTAGTGGAATGAAAAAGTTGCAAAACTGAGACGAATCTGCCTGCAGTGTAGACGCATTCTAACAAGGACCAGACGTAGAGAAATCTTTATTATAGAGCGTGCAGCATACAAGAATGCAAAGGCAGAACTCAAGTCTGCTATTTTCCGCAGCAAAAATGAAAAGTGGGCTGAACTATGCAAAGACGTAAACAACGATCCCTGGGGACTAGGATACAAAATCGTTATGAAGAAACTAGGTAGCAAAGTTGTGACAAATGATATCGATGAAGAAACAATGGAGAATATAGTCTCGACCTTGTTTCCACAACATCCCTTACGGCCGGAGGATCCAGTGAGAGAACCAGGAGAAATTCTGCTTTTCAGCGAAGAAGAACTAGAATATGCAGCAAGTACGCTTAAAAATAAGAAGGCACCAGGCTCCGACAAAATCCCAGGAGAAGTATTAAAGGAACTTGTACACCACCAGCCGCAGGTACTGTTAGATATGTACAACGCATGTCTCAAAGAAGGGATATTTCCAGAGGTGTGGAAGAACCAACAACTAATTCTGGTAAGCAAAGGCAAAGGTGACCCAATGACACCAGGTGCATATCGCCCACTCTGTATGCTTGATACAGCTGGGAAATTATTAGAGAAGCTTCTTAAACCTCGTATCACAGTTGCAATACAAGCAGCCGGCGGGCTCAGTGACAGACAGCATGGCTTTAGAAAAGGGAGGTCTACCGTGGGAGCGATTCAAGAAGTGGTGGAAGCAGCCTCGATAACAAAAAGAGGTAACCACTATTCTAGGCCAGTAGTCTTGCTAGCGACCTAGATGTTAGAAACGCGTTCAACAGCGTGAAATGGTCGGACATGATAGAAGCCTTAGAACAACTCTTCCGGATACCTGCATACTTGAGTAGAATGATACGCAGCTATTTATGTGACCGCGTACTCACATACAATACAAACGCTGGACCAAAGACGAAAAAAATAACGGCTGGTGCAGCCCAAGGTTCAATCCTCGGTCCAGATCTCTGGAATATAAGTTACGACGTAATACTACGCATAGAAATGCCAGACGATACATTCCTAGTGGGCTTTGCAGATGATATAGCAGCCGTTATAACTGCGAGAAATACAGTAGAAGTACAATGAAAACTCAATCAAGTGATGATACGCACGCAAGAATGGCTAAATTCCCACGGACTTCAGTTAGCAACGCAGAAAACTGAACTGCTGCTCATAACGGGGCGTCAAATTCCTTTGGAGGTCGATATGTACATAAACGACGAACAAATAACTACACAGAAGGTGGTTAAATATCTAGGAGTTAGATTGGACTCAAAGCTCACATATACGGCACAATTGCAGTATGCTACGAACAAAGCAGCTAAAGTTACAGCATCACTAAGCAGACTGATGGCAAACATCGGTGGACCGTTGCCTAGCAAGCGTAAAGTCTTAATGGCGGTAAACCATTCCATCCGACTATATGGATGTGAACTATGGCCCGACACACACAAAACGGGATGCAGAAGGAAAATTATATCAGCTGTACAAAGGACTATGGCCCTACGAATAACATGTGGTCGGGTTATGGACAGTTGAAAACCTGGTCGAAAAGCTGTTACACAGCGAAGAAAACTGGAACGCTATTTCGCGGTATACGGAATGCGTACTCAGAAGAAAGAAGCGGTACCTGGATGCAGGTCAAAACGAGTGAAGTCTAATAAAGACTCACTAGGGCCCTATCCCGAAGTAATACTACCGTGGTTCCGGGGTAGGTTCAAAGGTCCTTGATGGAGGGGGAAGTTTTTTAGTGTCTGCGACGACACACTCTGTAATTGTGACGATAGTTACGGGTCAGTGGGTCAGCCATTTTGTTACCTCCTCACCGCAAAAAAAAAAAAAAACTAAAGTAAATAGTAAATAATTTATTAATAGAATAGTAATTAAATTAGTTGGATAATTATATAATTTATTTAAAGATATAGAATTTTCTATAAAGTATCTAAATTCGTTAATAATACTTTGTATTTCATTGTTAATAAAAAATGTATTATTAATGTATTTTTGTCAATTACATATAATATTTATTAATAAAAATAATAGTAAAATTATTATTCTCATTAAAATTATTTTTAATGATATAGAAAATATTTCATTTGAAGCTAAAGATGTAACATAAATAAATAATACTAATATTCCTCCTAAAAAGATTAAAAATAAGATATAAGAAATTCAAAAAGTTTTTGTTAATAATCCGGTAAATAAGCAAATAATTAGTGTTTGTATAAGTAATATTAATCTTATGGCTAATGTGTGTGTTATAAAAAAGAAAATAACTCTAGTAATTAGAGCTAAGGAATAAATTATTAGTTGTATAATATAAAGAGGTAGTTTAATTAAAATATTAATTTTGGGGATTAATGATAAAGAATTTTCTTTTTTCTTGATGTTTTAAAAAAAGTATTTTTATTTCTGATTTACAAGACCAATGTTTTTATTAAACTATTAAAACTAATGACAATAATAATTTATTGAGGATTACCAAGAATTTTGTTATATATAGGATTTTTAACTTTTATTTCAAATCGAAAACATTTGCTTTCTATACCATTAAGATTAGAGTATATTGTTTTAATATTATTTTTATTTTTGTTAATTTTTTTAAATTTAATAAGATATGAAAATTATTTTAGAATAATATTTTTGACTTTTAGAGTTTGTGAAGGAGCATTAGGATTATCGATTTTAGTTTCAATAATTCGAACACACGGTAATGATTATTTTCAATCTTTTAGAGTTTTACAATGTTAAGAGTATTATTTTTATTATTTTTAATTGCTTTTTGTTTTATAAAAAATATATTTTGAATGGTTCAATGAATATTTTTTATGGTTTCTTTTATATTTATTATTATAAATAATTGTTCTAATTCTTTTGTAAATATTTCTTATTTTTTAGGTTATGATTTATTTTCTTATGGTCTTATTATTTTAAGTTTTTGAATTTGTTCTTTAATATTGATGGCAAGAGAAAAAATTTATAGTTTAAAAAATTATAATAACTTATTTTTATTAAATTTATTATTTTTATTATTATTTCTAATTTTAACTTTTAGTAGAATGAGATTTTTTTTTTTCTCCTTTAAACTCCTAATTGGAGCATAGGGCCTCCACAAGGCTTCGCCATCGCACACGGTTTTGGGCAGTTGATCTAGCGCCTTCCTATGCGATGCCGGCAGCAGCTAGCTCACCCAGTATTGAGAGATTATTTGCTTTTTATTTATTTTTTGAAAGAAGTTTAATTCCAACATTATTTTTAATTTTAGGTTGGGTTTATAAGCCAGAACGATTACAAGCTGGAATTTATTTATTATTTTATACTTTATTAGTTTCTTTACCTTTATTATTAGGTATTTTTTATGAATATAAAATAATTGGATCAATAAATTTTTATTTATCTAATAATTATATATTTTATAGAGAATTATTTTATTTTTCTATAATTTTGGCTTTTTTAGTAAAGATACCTATATTTTTAGTTCATTTATGGTTGCCTAAGGCTCATGTAAAAGCTCCGGTTTCTGGATCTATAATTTTAGCTGGAATTATATTAAAATTAGGGGGTTATGGATTATTGCGGGTTTTTAGATTTTTACAGGTATTGGGTCTTAAATATAATTATGTTTGAATTAGAATTAGATTAGTAGGGGGAGTTTTAATTAGTTTAGTTTGTTTACGTCAAACTGCTTTGAAAGCTATCTGTAGCACATATAGGAATTGTTTTAGCTGGATTAATAACTTTAACTTATTGAGGAATGTGTGGTTCTTATGTTTTAATAATTGCACATGGATTATGTTCTTCTGGTTTGTTTTGTTTAGCCAATATTTCTTATGAGCGATTAGGTAGTCGTAGTTTATTTATTAATAAGGGGTTATTCAATTTTATGCCTTCAATAAGTTTATGATGATTTTTATTAAGTTCTGCCAACGTTAAATTTATTAGGTGAAATTTCTTTATTAAATAGAATTATTAGTTGATCTTGGTTATCTATAATTATGATTTCATTTTTGTCATTTTTCATTTGGACTTTCCGGAGTATAGGGCTCTGCTTCGGACGACCTCCAAGTCCCTCCTAAAAGATTATACCGCGATGCCTGATACGTCGGGTAAGCGGTCGTATATGAAAATATGGAGAAACAAACAAAAATTGCCTCTGACAATTCCGAAAACCCCAAAAGGCCTCCCCTGGAGGGCAGGCCCACGTCCAAATCGGACACCACAGGGACTCGTCCCAAAATTATAACTTCTTCGGGAAGCGTGGACCATAAGAAAATAAAGTCAGGCTCCTCCGCTGTCCCTAAAGCACCTGTACGCAGGAGCACACCAGTTCTGGCCACAAAACCACTGGAATCGAGAAAATCAGTGCAAGTTAGCGAAGGGTCTGTGACCACCATATCAAGACCCGCTGCTACTAAAACACTATCAAAGGCTGCGACTCCTGCTTCAGCAGCCACATCCCCTTTGGACTTAGCTCCATCAACTTCAGCTACTTCAGCCTCCAATGTGACAGTTCCCGCTAAATCAATGAGCTCGGTGGCGTCCCGGTAACAGAACTCTCAGAGCGAGAAAAATAATCTCTGGAGTGAGCAAAAGGCATAATCGCTGAACGCGAAAATGCACGTTCTTCTGGACTTGCGTCCAAACGGCAACGCTCGCAAGAAGAGCAGCTGTCTAAGCCAAAAAAGGCGAAAACTTCGGCTTCGGCCACATTCAACATCCAAGCGCGTTCCTTCAGTGACGTGGCAAAGGACCACCTTATCCTTGCCGTCAGTGATAGGAACCATGAAGTTCGCATATCTTTACAGGCCACGGGATGCAAAGCGGTGGCTTATGCAGATGACGTGACACTTGTGGCATCGGGGAAATATTTAAATACACTCACCGAAGTGATGAACCATGCCTTATCAGTCCTGTCCAAATGGGCTTCAAACTCTGGTGTGGCCATCAACCCTGCCAAAACTAAGCTAGTCCTCCTTACTAGAAAGCATAAAATAACTATTTTTACCTTACCTAGAATTGGGAGAACTAGTCTAATACTGTCCAAATTTAAGACGCACAACAGTAATGGAAGAGAAGCTCGGCCAATGAGCCCTTTGGGGCTTTAAGTGCCACATATTTATTTTTTTTATTTTTAGTCTAAAGCTAACTGAACAGGCGAAATACTTGGGTATAACTTTAGATAGGAAACTAAGTTGGAAACCAAACACGATGGAAAGGGTTCGTAAAGCAACTGCAGCACTTTCCTGTAAGAAAGCCATAGGTAAAAGATGGGGGATGAGTCCTACAATCGTATCATGGCTATACTCTTCGGTCGTGAGACCAATTCTTTTTTACGGTGTGATAGTCTGGTGGGAATCCTTAAATAAGGAGGTACACAGACGACAAATAGATAAAGTTCAAAGGACGTCTGCGGTGTTGACAACAGGCGCTCTAAGGACCACCCCGTCAAAAGCGCTCTACTCGCTACTGCATCTACTCCCCGTAGATTTATTTGGCAGGCAGAGAGCTCTGATATCAGCAATTAGGCTAAACATAGCATCACGCTGGGCTCAACCAGGATACGGACATTCAAGGATCCCGGGGGAGTGCACTACGATTCCGAATGCCATCGACTATACCATCCCCATACCATGCTTTGACAATAGTTTCTCAACCCATATACCCTCAAGAGAAGAATGGAATAGGGGGGTATTGTCAACGAAACTGGAGTTCAATCGGTACAATTGTACACAGATGGCTCCAAATTGGAGGGTAGGGTAGGAGGTGGCGTTTTTTCTGATTCCTTACGCGTTAAGCTCAAGTTCCGATTACCCGACTTTTGCAGTGTTTTTCAAGCCGAGATAATGGCTATAAAGGAGGCGGCAACGTGGCTTCGCTGTAATATAATATCCTTCAAAGATGTTTTTATCTACACCGACAGTCAAGCTGCCATTAAATCTCTCGCAGGAGCGTTCTCCAAATCGGCACTTGCCCTTAAATGCCGCACAGCTCTTAATGAGCTAGCGGAGTACTACAATGTTCACATTGTATGGGTACCGGGGCATAGGGACATTCCAGGGAACTGTGAGGCAGATGAATTGGCGAGATCGGGCACTAAGTTACCAGAGATCTATCCATCTCATCAAGCCGGAATTCCGCTTGTAACATGCAAGCTTCTTATCATACAACATTATCTCACCATAGCCAACAGAAGATGGCAAGATGAGAGCTCTTGTGCTACCACTAGGAAAATCTGGCCAACCCTTGACAATAGACGAACCCATTCACTGTTGTCAATGGGCAGAAAAAACATAAGTAATGTAGTCGCCGTACTCACGGGACACTGGCTTGTGGGTAGGCATGCTGTAAGGCTCGGCTTACCGGCCAACGATTTCTGTCGCAGCTGGCAGGACGAGGAGGAGGAGGAAAGTGTTCACCACTTCCTCTGTAGATGCCCCGCCTTGGCACGCAGAAGGCACACTCTACTAGGGAGTGGCTTTTTTACAGATACCACTGAGCTTGCACCCATGGATGTCAGAGACATTGCTCTATTCATTAGGAAATCCCAATGGTTCCGCTTAACAGAGGAGATAGGATGGTAAGCATCAACGATGCATGGTGACACAATGGGCCAATTATTTGGCCTAAGTGCGCCCCCCTTTGGGGGACGGCCGCATAACCTAACCTTATGATTATATTTAAAAAGTTTAATTAAAATATTGATTTGTGGTGTCATGGATATGAATTATTTTCATTTTAGATCATTAAATTTCATTAAATTTGTGTTATTAGATTTTTAATATTATTTATTTTAAGATTATCGTTTTTTTCTTTAGAATAAATTTTATTTTAAATGATTTAGTTTATTTTTTGGAGTGAGAAGTTATTTCTTTAAATTCGTCTAGTATTGTTATAACTTTTTTGTTTGATTGAATAAGTTTTTTATTTATATCTTTTGTTTTGATGATTTCTTCTTTAGTAATTTTTTACAGAAACGAATACATATCAAGTGACATTAATATTAATCGTTTTATTATATTAGTTTTAATATTTGTTTTATCAATAATATTATTAATCATTAGTCCTAATTTAATTAGAATTTTATTAGGATAGGATGGATTCGGTTTAATTTCTTATTGTTTAGTTATTTATTTTCAAAATGTAAAACCTTATGATGCGGGGAAATTAACTGCTTTGTCAAATCGAATTGGGGATGCTGCTCTTTTGTTAGCTATTGCTAGAATATTAAATTATATTTTTATATTAGAATTCATAAAAAGTAATTTTGAAATAATAGTTGTCGGGGATTTAGTTATATTAGCTGCAATAACAAAAAGTGCCCAGATTCCATTTTCTTCTTGACTTCCGGCAGCAGTAGCTGCTCCTACTCAAGTTTCTGCATTGGTTCATTCATCTACTCTTGTAACTGCTGGAGTTTATTTGTTAATTTGATTTAATATTTATTAATTGATTCTTGATTGGGTCAGTTTTTAATATTACTATCTGGTTTAACTATGTTTATAGCTGGGTTAGGGGCTAATATTGAATTTGATTTAAAAAAAATTATTGCTTTATCTACTCTAAGTCAGTTAGGATTAATAATAAGAATTCTTTCTATACTTACTTACTTACTTATGTGGCCATAACAACCGAATATCGATTTAGGCCGAAAATAGCATGCTTCGCCAGCCATCTCTGTTCTTCGCTAGCTGGCGCCAGTTAGAAATTCCAAGCGCCGTCAGGTTCTCCAGTACTTGGTCTTTCCACCGGAGGTTTGGTCTTCCTCTTCTGCGCCGTCCTCCAGCGGGTTCCGAATATAACACCTTCTTAGCTGGAGCGTGTTCTTCCATTCGCTCGACATGACCTAGCCAACGCAGCCTGGATTTTGATGCGTTTTACTATGTCAATATCGGCATACAGCTCGTACAGCTCATGGTTGTACCTTATTCGGTACTCGCCACCAACGCAAATAGGTCCAAAGATCTTGCGTAGGACTTTTCTCTCGAAAACCCCAAGAATTCGCTCATCCGAGGTGGAAATTGTCCAGGCTTCAGCGCCATATGTTAGGACAGCCATGATGAGAGACTTGTAGAGCGTAGTTTTCGTTCTTCGAGAGAGGGCTCGACTTCTCAATTGCTTACTCAGCCCAAAGTAACACCAACGGTAGTTATGCAGTGTCATTCTACAAAGTCGAATGAGCTTTGCAGGAATACCGAACTCAGACATTGTTGCATAGAGGTAATCTCTTACCGGACTGTCGAAAGCGGCTTTATAATCAACAAATAGGTGGTGTGTGTCGATCTGTTTTTCTTGGGTCGATGGTGCATTTACCAGGTCTGAAGCCACACTGATAAGGTCCAATCAGGTTGCTGAGCATAGGCTTCAACCTATCACACAGTACGCTCGATAGAACCTTGTATGCGATGCTCAGGAGACTTATTCCACGGTAGTTGGCGCAAATTGTGGGGTCTCCTTTTTTATGTACAGGACAGAGAACACTGAGACTCCAATCATCAGGCATGCTTTCATCCGACCATATTCTGCTTATGAGCTGGTGCATGCGGATGAGCAGCTCATCGCCTCCGGTCTTAAACAACTCGGCAGGCAGGCCATCAGCACCTGCAGCTTTGTTGTTCTTCAGCCTTAAAATGGCCGTTTCAACCTAGTCATAGTCGGGTGGTGGAACATCAACACCATCATCTGTAATTGGGGCTATCGGGCAAACTCCTCCACTGACGGAATTGTTCGTAGCATCGCCATTCAGTAACTTGGAGAAGTGTTCCCTCCATAGGCTCAGTACACTCTGGACATCCGTAACCAGATTCCCATTTCCATCACGACAAGAAGAGGCTCCGGGATTTAAACCTCCACTCAGGTGCTTGATCTCTTCGAAGAATTTTCGAGTCTCATTCTTGTCGGTACACATCTCTATCTCCTCACACTCGCGTCTTTCCAACTCCCTCTCCTTGCGCCTGAAAAGACGTCTCTCTGCACTCCTTTTCTCACTATACCGCTCCTTAACAGCTCGCGTTGTGCCTGCACGCAGAGTTTTTCTGTAGGCGGCGTTTTTTTCTGCGGTATCGTCGCGACACTCCTGATCATACCACTCATTCCTCAGAGGCCGGTAGTAACCGATTACCTCCTCGGCAGCAGTAGTCATGGAGTGGGATATATGTGTCCACCGTGCGCATGTATCATCAAGTGGGGGAGTGTTCTGCATAAGCAGATCCGATAGTCGAGTGGAAATGCATCTGCTGTCTCTGGTGATCGCAGCTTACTGACGTCGAGCTTTCTCTGTGTGGGACTTCTCTTGTTATTTGCGACACATAAGCGTGTGCGCATTTTAGCTGCAACAAGGTAGTGATCCGAGTCGATTTCACGTCCATCACATTGGAAACATGCCTTCCGTCAATCACCACATGATCAATTTGGTTTCTTGTACGTTGATCTGGAGACAGCCATGACGCTTTGTGGATGTCGAAATGCTGGAATCTGGTACCACCAATTACCATGTTTCGTGCTGCGGCGAAGTCGATCAGCCTCATTCCGTTATCGGAGGTGTTCTGGTGGAGGCTGAATTTTCCGACAGTTGGACCAAAGGTACCTTCCTTGCCCACCCTGGCATTAAAGTCGCCAAGCACGATTTTGATATCGTGGCGGGGGCAGCGGTCATAAGCTTCTTCGAGGCGCTGAAAGAAGCTCTCCTTGGTCACATTGTCCTTCTCATCCGTCGGAGCGTAGGCACATATAAGGCTGATGTTGAAAAATTTTGCCTTGATGCGGATTGTGGCCAGCCGTTCGTTCACAGGAGTGAATTGTGAGACAAGATGTCGTAGTCTCTTGCTGACCAAAAATCCACATCCTAATTCGTGCCTTTCAGCATGGCAACTGTAGTAGATGTCACAGGACACTCTTTTGGAGCAGCCCTGCCCCGTCCATCGCATTTCCTGGAGGGCGGTGATGTCAGCTCTGTATTTTTGGAGGACATTAACCAGCTGGATAGAGGCACCCTCCCTATAAAGAGATCGGACATTCCAGGTGCATATCCGTAAATCATTGTCCTTTTTTCGTTTGCGGGGGTCATCAACAAAAGCGGTAGTCCTTATCCGAGGCATATTTGTTTTTTTCATTGGGGGGGTTTTTTATGTGGCGGGTCCCAAACCCAACGCACAACCTCTAACCGAGGAGATTTTCGCCACTCACTTCAGCCGCCTCCCAGCGGGTGCCAGGAAGACGTTGCCCGGTGGTCGCCACATGGAGGGCCCCCATTAATAATAATGAAAGCGCCATCACAGAGTAAGCAGAGCAAGCTATATGACTACCCCTCATTAACAAATAAAGGTATCATCACATAGCGCTCAGATCAAACTACATGACAGCCAGTGAGTTGACTTGCGATGAGTTCAACAAGGATTGCGCTAGCCCCACCCGGTTGAGGCAGTTAGACACGTTACCTTGCGAAAACACCATCAGACCACCTATAGGATTTTATAAATTAGCTTTTTTCATTTATTAACTCACGCATTATTTAAGGCTTTATTATTTATATGTGCTGGAGCTATTATTCATAATATAAATAATAATCAGGATATCCGTTTAATAGGAGGTTTAAGAATTCATATACCAATAACTTCTTCTTGTTTAAATGTAGCTAATTTAGCTTTATAAGGGATACCTTTTTTAGGTAGATTTTATTCAAAGGATATAATTTTAGAAATTGTTTCTTCAAGTATTATTAATCAATTTTCTTTTTTCTTATATTTTTTTTCTACTGGATTAACTGTTTGTTATTATGTTAGTGTACTATAGCTTAATCCGAGATTTAAATTTTTTTCTTTAAATTATTTAAATGATGAGGGGTGAATTATGTTAAGGGGAATATTAAGATTGTTAGTAATAAGTGTTGTTGGGGGTAGAATATTAAATTGATTAATTTTTCCCTTTCCTTATATAATTTGTCTTCTTTTTTATTTAAAATTATTAACTTTATTAGTCTGTATTTTAGGCGGGGTATTTTGTTATTTTATTTCTATTATTTCTTTTTATAGATTAAACAAATCTTTAGAAAATTATAAAATTTGTGAATTTATGGGATCTATATGATTTATGCCATTTATTTCAACTTATGGAGTAATAAATTATCCTTTATTATTAGGTATAACTGTTTTCAAAATTTTTGATCAAGGATGATCGGAATATTTTGGCAGTCAGAATATTTATCAAAAGTTAGTTTATTATTCAAAGATAAATTATAAATTACAAAATAATAATTTAAAATTTTTTTATTAATTTTTATTTTATGAATTTTAATCTTATTTATATTTTCATTTTTATATCCAAATAGCTTATAAATAGAGTATGACACTGAAGATGTTAGGAAAATAAAATTATTTTCGAATAATTATATATATATAAATAAGTAGACAATTTTATTAGTGAATTTAATTTAGTAATTTATAAAAACTAATTTTAATTTTTCAATGAAAATGTAATGTTTTTGTTAAACTATATAAATTGAAGAAGTATAAATGGAATTTAACCATCAGAATAAAAAGTTAGCAGCTTTTTTAAAACACTTTACTTCCTTAATTGGAGTAAATTAGTCAGGGCATTCATTAACAGTGAAATACCTCTATTTGGCTTCAATTAATTTTGTTTAGTATAGAGTTAGAATAAAGGTAATTTACCTAAGATTAGGTCAAAACTAATTGCAATTTATCGCTTCATATTCTTATATTTATAAGGTAGATTGAAATTCAATACTTTTTGAATGTAAATCAAATGTTATTATTAACTACAACCCTATTATGATTTATTAGTTAGATCATTCTAATATTCCTTGGTTTCATTCATGATAAAGTCCAATTAATAAAATAATAATAAAGATAATAGAGGTAATAGATCAAATAAAAATATTTGAGTAGTTGATAATAATAATTATAGGTAAAATTAGTGCAATTTCTACATCAAAAATTAAAAAAATGATAGTGATTAAAAAAAATCGTTATGGAAAAGGTAATCGAGAAGAGGATTTAAGATCAAACCCACATTCAAATGGGGAATTTTTTTCTCGGTCAGATATAATTTTTTTAGATAGAATTGATGCAAGTATTATTACTACTATAGAAAAAGTAAAAATAATTATTGATATAATAAGTATAGAAAATATTATTTGTATTGTTATTTAACAAAACGTATGATTGGAAGTCAATTATACTTTTCATACTATACAAATTAATTTAATTTATCCTCCTCATCAATAAATTGATACATATAAAAATAATCAGACGATATCAACAAAGTGTCAATATCAAGCAGCTGCTTCAAATCCAAAGTGGTGGTTATTAGAAAAATGATTATTTAAGTGGCGAATAAAACCAATTAGTAAAAAGGTAGTTCCAATTAATACATGAATTCCATGGAAGCGTATTGCTATACAAAAGGTAGATCCATAAACAGAGTCTGCAATTGTAAAAGGAGCTTCAATGTATTCATGGGCTTGTAAAATTGTAAAGTAAATACCTAAAATAACAGTAAAAAATAATCCTTGTGTAGTTTGTGAATGATTTACTTCTATTGAGCTATGGTGAGCTCAGGTTACTGTTACTCCTGAGGCTAATAATATGGCTGTATTTAATAGGGGAATTTGAAATGGGTTGATTCCTATAGGAGGTCATGAAGCTCCTAATTCGATAGTTGGAGATAGTCTTCTGTGATTAAATGCTCAGAAAAATGAAACAAAAAATAAAACTTCTGATCAAATAAATAAAATTATTCCTCATTGAAGTCCAATTGTTACTGGATATGTATGTAATCCTTGAAAAGTTCCTTCTCGTGAAATATCTCGTCATCATTGATATACTGTTAAAATTGTAATAACATTTCCTAAAATAAATAATGATATGTCGTATTGATGGAATCATTTTACTATTCCTGATACTGTTGTTATAGCTCCAGTTGCTCCTGTTAAAGATTAAAGGGCTATAATCTACTAAGTGGAAAGGATGATTTGAGTGGGTTGACATTAATTTTAAATAAAAGTTTAATTTACTTCTCTAGAATAAAGTGTTCTTCGTACGGCGAATACGTAGGATTAAATAATAGATACTACAAATTCTAAAATTAATAAAGCAATTTGTCCAATTAATAAAATTGATACTATTAAAAATGAAAGAGAGTACATGTATTTCCTAATAAAGTTAATAGTAAGTGACCAGCAATTATATTAGCTGCCAGTCGAACTGCTAATGTCCCAGGTCGAATAATATTTCTAATTGTTTCCATACAAACTATAAAAGGTATTAAAATTGCTGGAGTACCTTGAGGAACTAAATGGGCAAATATGTGTTGAGTATGATTAATTCATCCGTTAATTATAAAACATAATCATAAGGGAAGAGCAAGGGTTAAAGTTAATGTTGTACTAGTAAAAATATATGGAAAAAGTCCTATAAAATTATTGAATAAAATTATAGAAAATAAAGAGATAAAAATAAAGGAAGAACCGTTATGTCCAGTAGGTCCTAATAATACCTTAAATTCTTAGAGTAATGTTAGTAAAATATTATTTCAAAAAATATGATATCGGGAAGGAAGTAGTCAATAAGAGGGAGGAATTAAAAGGATTCCTAAAAAGGTACTTATTCAATTTAAAGATAAATTGAATAAACTTGAAGAAGGGTCAAATACAGAAATTAAATTAGTTATCATTTTCAATTTAAAGAATTTTTTTGAGTTGAAATTTTTGTTATTGATTTTGGAGCGGAAGGTAAAAAAGAATAATAATTTATTATATTAAATAAAATAAATGTTATTGAAAAAATAATAAATAAACTTAATCATCCAATTGGTGCTATTTGTGGAATTAAAAAATATTAATAAGAATTAATAATTTTAGTTTGACAAACTAATGTTATACATTAATTAATTTTTTTTTCATTAGATATAATTGCTAATTTACTATAATATGATTTGAGAGACCAGTACTTGCTTTCAGTCATCTAATGAAATTAAGTTAAATTGCTTGAAATTCATTTAATGAAAAAATTTACAGGAACACTTTCAATAACAATGGGCATAAAACTATGGTTTGCACCACAAATTTCTGAGCATTAACCATAAAATAATCCGAGGCGATTAATTAAAAAATTAGTTTGATTATGTAGTCCAGGAGTTCCATCTACTTTTACACCTAAGGCTGGAATTGTTCAAGAATGAATTACATCTGCAGCTGTGATTAAAATTCGAATTTGTGAATTTATGGGTAAAACAATTCGGTTATCTACGTCTAATAAACGAAATCCTTCAGATGTTAGTTCATTTGTAGGAATTATATAAGAATCAAATTCTACATTTATAAAGTCTGAATATTCATAACTTCAATATCATTGATGACCAATAGATTTTAGTGTAATTGAGGGTTCATTAATTTCATCTAGTAAGTATAATAATCGTAAAGAAGGAAAGGCAATAAATAATAAAATAATGGCAGGTAAAATAGTTCAAATAATTTCAATAGTTTGTCCATGTAATAGGTATCGATTAGTGTAGTTATTAAAAAATAATATTAATATTAGGAATCCTGCTAAAATTGTAATTATGATTAAAATTAATAGAGCATGGTCATGGAAAAAGGTTAGTTGTTCTATCAATGGGAACGCTCTATCTTGTAATCCTAAATTTGCTCATGTTGACATTTAGTTTCTAATAAAAGTAAAATACTTCTTCGCTTAAACTCTAAAAATAATTATGCGCTATATCTTGAAGTTTAGGAGAAAATGCGATTCTGATTTAAAAAGGTTTTTACAGGTGTTAAGATTAAAGACTAAATAAAGCTTAAAGCTCAATTTAATGCTTAACCCCAGCAAGTGTAATTTTCTAAAACTGGAAGTAGTTTATCTTGGGCGTTTGGTAACATCCAAAAGAGTGACGACAGATTCAGCAAATACAGTGTAATAAAAAAATACACTAATCCGGAGAATGCAGATAAGGTACGAAGATTTGTAGCGTTTTGCAATTGCTACTGGTAATTCATGCGGAAATAGCCAGATCTTTAAAGCAGTTACTAAAAAGAACCATATTTTTAGCTGGACAAATAGTTGTAAGGTTGCATTTAAGACTTGAAAAAAAAGATTAATCACACCTCGAATTTTAATTTACCAGATTTTCCACTTGGTGGAAATTTTGAAACAGAAATGGCCAATGGAAATATATGCAAAACGGGCGAATGTGAAGAAACTAGCTTTGTGAAGAAATAACGAAATATTTGAGAAAATATTTGTGCACTAGTTTATAGAAGTATATAGTAAATTGCAAGAAAAGAAAAAGAATAATTGTTCAGTTATAATAATATACAATCCACCATGAAGTGTAGAGCAAGTTAGCATAAGAAGATGTACAGCGTGCTTTTTTAGCAGCTTTCTTTTTGGCAACACTATTTTTGCCAGCTCAGCTGTTTTCGTGTAACATGTTACTGTCTATAATTTAACCATGAATCGACTTACAAACGAACAACGCTTGCAGATTATTGAATTTTAGTATAAAAATTCATGCTCGGTTAAGAAAGTGCATCGTGCACTTCTTCCATTTTAAGGTCAGTTTGGGCGACCTTCTGAGGCGGCTATTCGGAATCTTGTGACTAAATTTCGCACCATATATACATTATTAAACATTCAACCACCAACAGGCATTCGTAGAGTGCGGACAGAGGAAAATATCGCAGCTGTATTCGCCAGTGTTGTTGATGACCGTGAATTATCGATTCGGCGCCGCTCGCAGCAAATTGAACCTCTGTTACTCCACTACGTAGAAAATTTTGCGAAAGGATTTGTACCAGCTGTATTTTTTTAAAATACAGCTGGTACAATAATTGAAGCCACACAACCTACCACAACGGCTAACTTTTGGTGAATGGGCGTTGACAAAGATGGATGAAGATCCAGATCGGAAAATTTTTGTGGTTGAATGGATATGTGAACACTCAAAATTGCTGTATTTGGTGTGAAGAGCAGCCAGAAGCATTGCAAGAACTGTCAATGCATCACGAAAAATGCACTGTTTGGTATGGATTATGGACCGGTGGCATCATTGGACCGTACTTTTTCAAAGAAGATGAAGGCAGGAATGTTACTGTGAATAGCGAGTGTTACCGTGCAATGATTACAAACTTTTTTTGGCTGACATGTGGTTTCAACAATACGGCGCCACATGCCACACAGTACCTGAAAAAATCGCCCAATTGAAAGGCGTGTTCTGTGAACAGTTTATTTCACGTTTGGGGCCGGGCAATTGCCCGCTTAGATCGTGCGATTTAATGCCTTTAGACTTTAGGTTATATTAAGAATCATGTCTATAGCGACAAGCCCGCAACGGTTGACGCACTGGAAGCTAATATTGAAGAATTTATTCGTGAGGTATCGGGCGATATCTTGGAAAGAGTATGTCAAAATTGGACCCAGCGTATGAACCATTTGAGGCGCAGCCGCTGGCAACATTTACATGAAATCATCTTTAAACATTGAATTATATAGATCGTTCTATTGATACAAATAAAGATTTCATACATTTCTCTAAATTTTAAGTGTTTTTTTAAAAACAAATCCAAAGGCTCTTGAAAATTCACCCTGTAAGTAGTTAGGAAATATCGGTTCTGGCACAGAGGAGCAATGACGTCATCGGTTTGTGTCTTTGATATTTTATTTGGTTGTGGATTTGTGTCTAGAATAGTTTACTGTGTTGTGGGGGTGTGTCTAGAACAGTTTACTGTGTTGTGGGAGTGTGTCTTGGGTGAGAGCTTTCAGGTTGTGGTGTAAAGTAAAGCTTTAATTGTGATCGTGGTTTGGTGCTGTGGTAAAAATTGATAAGAAGAGTTGATAAGAGGTTGATGTTGAGGATATAAATAATGGTGTGATGAGTCAGTAAGCTTTAATTTGAGTTGAGGTTTAACTATCGCGGTTGAAAGATCATAAACGCATAAAATGAATAAATTTTCGCTTATACTGCCAAACGATGATATAGTAGAGAGTGAAGTAAATTTCCAACTAGTCAAGTCTGATAATCATGTAAATAAGACATATGTATCAACATCACTAACATCTCCATCAGATAAATCGGTCAAAACGACAACACAAAAATATGAAGCTGGATACGATGATAAGTATTATGGAGATGTTCAAGTGAGGATTCGTTGCTTGTACGATAGTAATTATGATAAGCGTATGTTAATTATAAATTGTAATGAATATCGCGAATTTGAAGAAGAACGAATTTTAAGTAATGGTGAAATTGAAAAAATTGCAGATTGTGAAGTCATCAATATTAAAAATTATAGACAAAATTTTCAAATGAATATAACTTAAATGTTGAAATGTTTATTTTTTATATATGTAAATAAAGCCAAAATAATTTTTTGAAGAGTAATCACAAAAACAATGTTTTTCTTTCTAAGGGGAACAATTTTCATACATTATCATTCATGATGTAATGAAATGATGTAATGACGTCATGTCTTAGCGGAAGTGGCGGTATGGTTGTATGTAGTTTGTAGTGATAAGAGTTTATAGTATGTTGTTTCACGACCGATATAAGTTAGTGTATACATTCATATGTGTATATGTATGTATTAAGTAATTTTATATGATCATAGCTCACAGAATATCATAATTTTTGTGTCGATTCAGCTTATAGCACATCAGGTATAGTTGTTGTTGTTAAGCTTTTGAATAGTAATCTTAACCCTTAACGTGTAACGTCGGGTCACTTGTACCCTGCCGAAACTGACTATACCTTGTAGCTTGAAGGGGGGCTGAAGGGGCGGTGCCAAACTAGGCTGGAAAAAATTGTACACTGGAAAGCTACTAGCTCCCCAAGGACCGACAGTTTAGTGCGTAAACAGCCGTTGTGGGAGCCAGGTCAAATTTGAAAAGTGCACAAGTGACCCGACGTTACACAGTTCGTTGATCAAACGCCCGGAGGTGAGTAAATTGGTTTTTCCTTAATTTTGATGGCTTTTCACTAGAAATTCATGTTTTTCGTGTGGAATTGACAAATTTTTAGTTGTCATTTTTGTAGTTCTAAGACAAATAAAAAGACATTTCTATGCTGTGCCAAATGCCGTTATCCTGCGTTTGAAGATCACAGATGTGAGTTATGTTTGGAATGTGCACAATAATATTACCACAATTTTCTATTTTTATGTTTTTTTTTAACATTTCTTTTATTAATTAGTATATTTGATGTCATTTGTATGAATAAAATTGAATAAAATTAATACATTGTTTGTTTTATTGTGAATTAGACATATTTACGTATCTTCGAAAAAATGCAATTTTGATGTTCAAAACTTAAGTATCCTGTTTAATTGTACATATTTCCAATATTTGTTTCTTCAACTTACTGTTTTTAAGCTTTAATTTCCCGTTTGAAAATTTAAAAAATATTGGTTTTTACCAAAGTTATGATTTTTTGAAAAAAATGTTCATTTTCCACGTTTTTGTTTGTTTAAACAGTTATATTGTTTAAACAAATTTAAACATCGGTAATATAGCGATTGATTCTTAAAATAGAATCCTCAATAAAGTTTCGTGAATTTTTTCAAATTTTTTTTTGCACTTTTACGTACATTTTTAAGAGCCGGACACAAGTGACCCGACGTTACACAGAAGAGGTGCGAAAAACGACATTACATGGCAAGGGTTAAATACATTGTATGGATAAGGATCAATTTTCATTCATGATCATACATGAATGCTTTATGATCTGAGATTGAATTTATTGTATAAACAAAAGTATTTTTTCAGCTATGTTTGAATTTATAAACAATAGAATTTTGCGAGTGTCTGGTGGTGTTTTCGCAAGGTAACGTGTCTAACTGCCTCAACCAGGTGGGGCTAGCGCAATCCTTGTTGAACTTATCGCAAGTCAACTCACTGGCTGTCATGTAGTTTGATCTGAGCGCTATGTGATGATACCTTTATTTGTTAATGAGGGGTAGTCATATAGCTTGCTCTGCTTACTCTGTGATGGCGCTTTCATTATTATTAATGGGGGCCCTCCATGTGGCGACCACCGGGCAACGTCTTCCTGGCACCCGCTGGGAGGCGGCTGAAGTGAGTGGCGAAAATCTCCTCGGTTAGAGGTTGTGCGTTGGGTTTGGGACCCGCCACATAAAAAACCCCCCCAATGAAAAAAACAAATATGCCTCGGATAAGGACTACCGCTTTTGTTGATGACCCCCGCAAACGAAAAAAGGACAATGATTTACGGATATGCACCTGGAGTGTCCGATCCCTTTATAGGGAGGGTGCCTCTCCCGGAAATGCGATGGACAGGACAGGGCTGCTCCAAAAGAGTGTCCTGTGACATCTACTACAGTTGCCATGCTGAAAGGCACGAATTAGGATGTGGATTTTTGGTCAGCAAGAGACTACGACATCTTGTCTCACAGTTCACGCCTGTGAACGAACGGCTGGCCACAATCCGCACAATGGGCCACAATGAGGCTGATCGACTTCGCCGCAGCACGAAACATGGTAATTGGTGGTACCAGATTCCAGCATCTCGACATCCACAAAGCGACATGGCTGTCTCCAGATCAACGTACAAGAAACCAAATTGATCATGTGGTGATTGACGGAAGGCATGCTTCCAGTGTGATGGACCTGAAATCGATCCGTGGTGCCAACATCGACTCGGATCACTACCTTGTTGCAGCTAAGGTGCGCACACGCCTATGTGTCGCAAATAACAAGAGAAGTCCCACACAGAGAAAGCTCGACGTCAGTAAGCTGCGATCACCAGAGACAGCAGATGCATTTTCCACTCGACTATCGGATCTGCTTATGCAGAACACTCCCCCACTTGATGATACATGCGCACGGTGGACACATATATCCCACTCCATGACTACTGCTGCCGAGGAGGTAATCGGTTACTACCGGCCTCTGAGGAATGAGTGGTATGATCAGGAGTGTCGCGACGCTACCGCAGAGAAAGACCCCGCCTACAGAAAAACCCTGCATGCAGGCGTAACGCGAGCTGTTAAGGAGCGGTATAGAGAGAAAAGGAGTGCAGAGAGACGTCTTTTCAGGCGCAAGAAGAGGGAGTTGGAAAGACGTGAGTGTGAGGAGATAGAGATGTGTACCGACAAGAATGAGACTCGAAAATTCTTTGAAAAGATCAAGCGCCTGAGTGGAGGTTTAAATCCCGGAGCCTCTTCTTGTCGTGATGGAAATGGGAGTCTGGTTACGGATGTCCAGAGTGTACTGAGCCTATGGAGGGAACACTTCTCCACGTTACTGAATGGCGATGCTACGAACAATTCCGCCAGTGGAGGAGAATGCCCGATAACCCCAATTACAGATGATGGTGTTGATGTTCCACCACCCGACTATGACGAGGTTGAAACGGCCATTTTAAGGCTGAAGAACAACAAAGCTGCAGGTGCTGATGGCCTGCCTGCCGAGTTGTTTAAGACCGGAGGCGATGAGCTGCTCACCCGCATGCACCAGCTCATAAGCAGAATATGGTCGGATGAAAGCATGCCTGATGATTGGAGGCTCAGTGTTCTCTGTCCTGTACATAAAAGGAGACCCCACAATTGGCGCCAACTACCGTGGAATAAGTCTCCTGAGCATCGCATACAAGGTTCTATCGAGCATACTGTGTGAAAGGTTGAAGCCTACCTGATTGGACCGTATCAGTGTGGCTTCAGACCTGGTAAATCCACCATCGACCAGATTTTCACACTGCGCCAAATCCTGGAGAAGACCCAAGAAAAACAAATCGACACACACCACCTATTTGTTGATTATAAAGCCGCTTTCGACAGTCCGGTAAGGGATTACCTCTACGCAACAATGTCTGAGTTCGGTATTCCTGCAAAGCTCATTCGACTTTGTAGAATGACACTGCATAACTCCCGTTGTGCAGTGAAAATTAGGAAGGACCTCTCCGCACCGTTTAATACCGAACGGGGTTTCAGACAAGGTGATTCGTTATCGTGCGACTTTTTCAATCTTATTATGGAGAAAATAATACGAGCTGCTGATCTACGACATAATGGCACTATCTTCAACAAAAGTGTCATGCTGTTAGCGTATGCCGACGATATTGACATAATCGGCATGAACACGCGAGCAGTCAGTGCAGCATTCTCAGAGTTGGAAAGAGAGTCGCGTCGGATGGGTCTCACGGTGAACGAGGGCAAGACGAAGTATCTAGTGTCAACAAACAAAGAGTCCCGGCGTCTTGGACAGCACGTCACTGTTGACAACTACGCTTTTGAAGTAGTAAGGGACTTTGTCTATCTTGGAACCAGCATTAACAGCAGTAATGACGTCAGCTTGGAGATCATGCGTAGGATAACTCTTGCTAACAGGTGTTACTTTGGGCTGAATAAGCAATTGAGAAGTCGAGCCCTCTCTCGAAGAACGAAAACTACACTCTACAAGTCTCTCATCATGCCTGTCCTAACATATGGCGCTGAAGCCTGGACAATTTCCACCTCGGATGAGCGAATACTTGGAGTTTTCGAGAGAAAAGTCCTACGCAAGATCTTTGGACCTATTTGCGTTGGTGGCGAGTACCGAATAAGGTACAACCATGAGCTGTACGAGCTGTATGCCGATATTGACATAGTAAAGCGCATCAAAATCCAGCGGCTGCGCTGGCTAGGTCATGTCGAGCGAATGGAAGAACACGCTCCAGCTAAGAAGGTGTTATATTCGGAACCCGCTGGAGGACTACGCAAAAGAGGAAGACCAAACCTCCGGTGGAAAGACCAAGTACTGGAGAACCTGACGGCGCTTGGAATTTCTAACTGGCGCCAGCTAGCGAAGAACAGAGATGGCTGGCGAAGCATGTTATTTTCGGCCTAAATCGATATTCGGTTGTTATGGCCACATAAGTAAGTAAGTAAGTAAGAATTTTGCGAGTTTTCTGGTATACAATCTAAAAAGAAGAGCTTAAGTCTTATTCAGATAATTTAATAATATGGATTCAACGCCGCTATTCGATGAGAAATTTGGCAAAAATGAGAGAAAAGAGAAGGAGTATAAAACAATTAGGAATCCTTTTAGAACGGATGACACAAGTAAAAAACACTTTACCAACAATATTTCATATAAAATATTAAAAGATAATAAAAATAAATAAATATATTTATGGTTTTTATTAGAATTGTAAAAATTATATTAAATAAAATTATAAAGAAATTTTAAACACAAGTGTCCACAATTATATGAGTTATAATTTTGCAGTTGATTGTAATTATATCTGAGATTATTACTTCCGAGATAGTTGATGATTTCCTTCGGTGGTTGTAAATTCCCAAAGCTATCAAAATATTCCTTATGGCTTTTGTGTTTATAGCATGCTACCCAATGTGTGCCATCTCTGCTATTAGAATCAAGGTTAACAATACCACTTTCAACCTGGTGAATATGTTTTGGTAAAGTATCACGCATAAAAATTAAATGCGGTAAGTATGCAGTTACTTTTCTTAAATCGATATGAGTTATAGCCTAGACAGACGGCAGCCTAATTCCGGATTACCGAGTTAATTCGAATTAACTCGGGCACTAACTGCACCTAATCCGCATTAACTCCATGAGATAATTCTCAAAATAAAAGAGGATTAGGGCAATTTGCGATGGCAACACTGGTGAAAAATATCTATTGTGAATTTTTCTCGATCCATTTTACAAAATATTAGGTGTGTTCGCTAACAAAAAACTTTCAACAATTGTTAACAGTTTTCAACATGAAAAGCGTTGGCGAACAAATAAATCCAGCTGTCAATGTGAATATCAATTTACAAGTTTCTGATAGTTTTCAGTTCACGTACTTCTTGTAGATTTTCTCATATCGAGAGTGACAGATGACAGAAATTGATAGTGATAGTAATGTAAGTGAGCAGACCTAATAAAAAAGCAATCAGCCGTTTAGTGTCTAGGCTATTAGTGCTCTTTTAGGTAGCTTGCTTAGGAGTTTTTTGGATATGGTTTATAATAAAATCCCAATCCATTATTGTACGGTTTAAGATAAAACCCCTTTCCCATTGCTATTGCCTCCATGGTGTTATTGTGACGTTTTGCTTCTTCTACTTGGTTCCTTAGATTTTCTAAATTCATTGACTGTTTATGCAACTGCTGAACTTTCTGTTGCAAGTCCACTTACTGAACCGAGAGCAGTAAGTATTGGAATAATTGGTACAAATTGGTAATAATTCATTCCATTTCCAATATTCCCATCCATTTCCATAAGCTGACCTAGATCAATCAACACCTAGATTGCAGCAAAAATTAATGCTTACATTTGGGTTAATTGGTCGTACATACATAACACTTAAGTGGCGTCACACAAATTCATAATTGTGTAAACACAATATAATGATATTCTAAATCAATGCAGGTGATCGAAAATATCAGTCTGTGCATTTAAAGAAAAACGAAATGTAAACAAAAGTAAAACAAATATGTATACATATGTACATAATGATATACATACATATGTTGATCGTGTGTAGTTGATGCAAGCACATTTGTATATACGTAAAGTATTGTTGTACAGTATAGTGCTATGTACAATGGTATGCATATGCCAGAGCTGTAAAAGTGTGAACTCATTTTCACTTTTAATTCATTTATTTTAATTTTGAAAAGCTGCAATCTTTTTTTTATAGCATTCAGTGTGTGAAATCTTTAGGCTGATAAGAATGAATGAGTTCTATTCGTTTTCAATTCATGAATTGAAAATACTAAAGAATTCACACAGAATTGAAATTTTGATGAATACAGTCACAGATGGCTGCAGCCCAAAAAGAATGGGAGTGGCGATATCCATTCAATAGCAAGCTGACAGCCTTTCTTCTTTTTCCCGTTTTGTTGTTTACAAAATATCTGTATCGTTGTTGGATCTTTCATTTCCTGGTTGCCATTGGCTTATATTAAAGAAAGTATTAAATGCAAAAAATCAAAATTGATCAAATACTAAAGGGTTATCCATTTTGCGGTTTCAAAAGTAAATGTAAATAAAACACATATAAAATATTTTTTATCATGATATTTCTTTTGTATTATCAAGTTTGAACGTTGACATTATGTGTGAAATACTACATCATTTAAATGACCACCACGCGAATTGTTGCAAGCATCGATTCTTTTGAGGTAATTTTCGACCACTTTTTAACACATATTGGGCGGTATCTCAGCCATAACGTGACGAATGTTGGTTTTTAGGTGCTCAAGAGTTAAAGGTTTATCTGCATAAACACGGTCTTTCGCATAGCCTCACAAAAAAAAGTCAAGCGGTGTCAAATCGCATGATCTTGGTGGCCACTTGATATCGCCACGACGAGAAATTACGCGGCCAGAAAATTTCTCTTGCAATAAAGCCATATTCGCTCGAGTTGTGTGGCATGTGGCATCGTCTTATTGAAACCACATATTCTCTAAGTCGTATTCTTCAATAGCAGGCAAAAAAAGAAGAAGAAGTAAGATCCAATCACACCTCCGGACCAAAGAGCGCACCAAGCAGTGATTTTTTGTGGATGTAGTGGCCTCTCTTCAATTACTTGAGGATTCTCAGAACCCCAAATACGACAATTTTGTTTGTTAGCATACCCACCCAGTGAGAAATGTGCTTCGTCGCTGAAGAAAATTTTGTTCGAAAAATCGCCGTCCACCGCCTGTTGTTCAAGCACCCATTCGACGTATCTCCGACGTTGTGAATGGTCAGCTGGCTTCAGTTGTTGTGTGAGCTGGATTTTATATGGATGTAGGTGTAGATCCAAATGCAAAATACGCCATAATGTGCCGTAAGACAATCCTAATTCCTGAGAACGACGAGGAATCGACACATTCGGGTCTTCGGCAACACTTTCACTTACAGCAGCGATATTTTCGGTGGTACGAGCGAAACGATGATGCACAGGCCTTACAATATCTGTAACCGATCCAGTCTCTTCATATTTCTTCACAATTTTGCCAATTGCTTGCGTAGTTGGACGTTATGTAAACCATAATCTCCTCTTAAAGCACGATATGTGGCTGTGGCAGAATCACCATTTTTGTAGTAGGTTTTTACAATTTTAATGCGTTGTGCGATAGTTAAGCGATCCATTTTCGCAAATGTCAGACTTTTAACTGAAAAAGAAAGAAATTGTTTTAACAACTCAGTTTGACAGATGTCGAATTCTAGCCCTATACTTTTGAAACCGCGAAATGGATAACCCTTTATTATTATATATTCAAATATGCTCACATGTATGTTTGCATTTCGAAACCAATTTAAGAAACGCAACAAGCCAATTAAATACCTCAAACAACCAACCTTATAAACATTTCAAAGACAAAAATTTATAACTACAATTCGCTTATTGTGAATAATGACAATGTATTGTAAAGAAACTAGAAAAGATTTTCATTTGAATTTTTTTTATTTCTTAGAGTAGAACAATAGAAAACCGCACATGATTTTTTTTTCCATTGTCATGTTGACTTACAAGACCTTGAGATGACATTAACAGCGCGCGAGTTACGTATGTACTTCCACATACTCACCCCTGCAAGCAACGACCAAATCGAAGTCATAATGAAAAAATATCTAAACAAAGTCAACGACACTTATGTATAACATACATAAGTGCCGTTGCCCAAGTAAACATCCAAAGTCAGCGACACTTACGTAAGAATATACAAAACTGCATAATTGGCGTTACCCGAAAACAATTACTTGCAATGTAAACAAAAATTACATAAATGTCGTTGCACTGAGGATATGCAGTATGAAAGTCGACACCATTGTGGTCGATAAACATATTTCAGCGAAACCAATAATTTGAATTGAATGCAATCGACACTTGTAACATAAACAAATTGTACAAGTGCCGATGTACAATAACAAACCAATAAATAATATCGGCATCGAACTTATATGTCTCGTAATCAATTTTGTTTATTTCTCCCTTGAATTTTCACTCTCTCTTTTGAACAATTTTCGGGCATTTGTCCGAGTTCTTTACAAAATTGTAAAATTAGTCTTAAGATCTAACTCAAAAAAGAAAGAAGTATTTTTCCAACTTAAGTTGTTCTTTTTTATTCAAACACCTAACTGGCGCAGTCCCGTGAAGATAATTTTCTAAAGAAAATTATCGAACCAATCGCTTAAAGTCGCGAAGAGCTTTTTCACAAGAATAAAGTGACAAAATTACACTAAAATATAAATAATAAAATAAAGATAATAAAGTGACTAGATTACACAACTTAAATGAGTAAATTCGACACCAACCGTAACTTAGGAAACGACAACGAAGAACAAATGGCGAGAGTGATAAGGTCGCAGGAAGAATCGATCAACCACCTGCAAGCACAATTACAAAATTTGCAAATACAACACCAGATGCAAATGCAAAACCAGATGCAAATGCAACAGCAAAGGCAGTCATTGACTCTACTGTCCCCAAAATACCTACTTCAACAGTTTAGGCAATTGAAATGCCTGGACGAAAATCACAACATAATGGCATTTATAAAGTCCGTCGAGGCAGTGATGGACCTATGTCCAGCGGATAACCAAGAACTGACGAATATGGCAATGGTAATAGTAGCCAACGCAAAAATTACCGGCAAAGCAGCAAACTACATCCAGGAACTAGGAAATAACCCAACATGGGGCGAAATTAAGGCAAAACAAAAACTAGATAACAAAACTGGCAAAATTATGAATATAGACAAAATAATAATAGAGGTAATAACAGTAGTCAAACTAGAAATACCCGTATGAGCATGAACACTAACAATTCTAGACTGGCACCTGAAACTATGGAAATAGGTACCTTTCAGGAAACACAAAAAGAAGAAGATAATGAAGTAAATTTTTTAATGCCGCCTCACGATCAAAACTGTTAATAATAAATATTTCTATTGGAAGACAACAAATTAGATGTCTTATTGACACCGGTTCTACCACCAGTGTTATAAAGGGAGGGGCACTAGGGCAACAATATCCACAAATTTTACTAAAAAATTCATTGTTTTATAAAACACTTAACGGGTTAAATGAAATTAAATACGTAGTGACCATTCCGATTCCAAAGGAATTCGGTTGCCCCGGTACTCTACAATGGAAAATAGTAAAATTTTCAAACAACAATTTTTCCGCTATAATAGGAAATAACTTTTTACAAGCTCTAAAAGCAAAAGTTAAATATGAACAGGAATATGTCGAAATTTTAGACAATAAACTTTACTTTGAAGAATATAATTATCCTTAATATATCAAAAATATTTGCAATTTGCAACAAACAAAATACTGTCATATAAAAGACAGTTGCAATTTATCTCACTTGAATGATGAAGAACGTGAGGCGACCTTAAGGTTGCTTACTGAGTTCGAAGATTTATTCTTTAGGGAAGGGGAAAAGTTATCTTGTACAAACGAGGTACATCACGAAATTATAACTACTAACGACAGCCATTAATATTCTAAAATATATAGATACCCTCAAGTTTACGAAGAGGAAATAAAGTGCCAAATAAAAGATATGTTAGATCAGAAGATTATAAAAGAAAGCAATTCATCCTACAATAGTCCCCTATGGATTGTGGAGAAAAAGCTCGACAATTCAGGGAAAAAGAAATACAGAATCGTCATCGACTACAGGAAACTAAACGAATTCACTGTAGACGATAAATTTCCAATTCCGAATCTAAATTCACTGCTAGATAAATTAGGCAGGGCGCAATATTTTACGACTTTAGATTTGGCTAAAGGGTTCCACCAAATACCGGTCAGGGAAGAAGATAGGGAAAAAACTGCGTTCTCAACACCATTTGGACACTATGAATTTATTCGTATGCCATTTGGTTTGAAAAATGCTCCATCAACCTTTCAACGATTGATGAATAAAGTTTTGACTGAGTATATCAATAAAATATGCGTCGTATACATGGACGATATTCTAGTATTTGGTACTTCATTGGAGGAACATATAACGAATTTGAAATTAATATTTAGAGCGCTAAGATTGGCAAAACTAAAAATACAGGTGGACAAATGTGACTTTCTAAAGAAAGAAACACAGTTCCTAGGCCACACATTGACAATAGAGGGAATTAAACCAAATCCAGCTAAAGTCGAAATTATTCAAAATCTGAGAATTCCAAACACCACAAAGAAGATAAAATCATTTTTAGGAATGACAGGCTTTTACAGGAAATTTGTGAAAGACTATGCAAAAATTGCTGACACAATACTTAAGAAAGGATAAAAAAATCAATGAATATGAACCTAGCTTCATAGCCGCATTTGAAAAGTTGAAAGATATAGTTACAAATTCACCAATTTTACGTTATCCAAATTTCGCAAAAACGTTCAAAATAACCACAGATGCTAGCAATTTCGCAATGGAGCAGTCTTGTCTCAATATGGAGACCCCATTGCATATGCATCCAGGACCCTCAATAAACATGAAACAAACTACGCTACTATAGAAAAGGAATTATTAGCGATAGTATGGGCTGTAAAATATTTTCGGCCTTATGTCTTCGGTAGACAATTCGAACTGGAATGTGACCACCAACCACTGAAGTGGTTAATGACAAAGTATTCAGGAATAGATATAAGTCCAAGACTTCAAAGATGGTTAGTGAGTCTAGGCGAATATAACTTTTCCCTCGATTATATAAAAGGAAAAACAAATAATATCGCTGACCTTTTGAGTAGAATCAAAAACGATGAAATAATTGCACAATTAGAAATCTATCAGGGCGACGAAGAAAACAATAGCATGTCAGTAGAATTAGAGACGGCCCATTCTCAGGAAGAAAATTTAGGTTTTGAAATTCCAATTTTAGATACTGTAGTTAATAGGTTCAAAACGCAAATAATTATAACACTAGAGAAGCAAACGACTGTTGAGTTGATATTTAATCACAAACAAATTTATATAGACAAAAATGATATCGATCAAAACCACGTACTAGATATTATCAGAGGACATATAGAAAAAGGAAGAATGGGAATATATTCTCACCTTAATGATCACGAGTATTATACAATTCAAAAAATTCTCGAGGAAGAATTCTCTGCGAATCCCAATATAAAATTTGTCAAATGCTCCTGCCTGGCTAAAGATATAGAAAATGAAGAAGAATTGAGAAAACAAATTGCCATATTTCACAAAAACGAAAGTGGTCATTGCGGAATAACGGCAACCTACGAGAAATTAAAGACAAGGCTATACAACCCTTATCTTAAAGAACAAATAAATAAAGTAATAAACAACTGTGACATATGTTCGGGGGGAAAATATGACCGAAACCCAAGAAAACGCAAATTTCAAATAACAGATATACCAAAAACATCAACGAAACAATTCACGTTGATACTTATGTAAATAGCAAGCATTCGTTTATTGTCTTCATTGACAAATTTTCGAAACACGCTACATGTTTACCACTTACAGATAGAAATAGCAGAACTCTTGTAAGTCAACTACAACAATTTTTGTCTATTACGGGAATAATAAAGAAAATAACATTTGACAATGAATTTATCAACGAAAATGTTAAAGAGTTCATGCGAAATGAGGGAATAGAATACCATATTACTAAACCAAATAGTCATACCGGTAACAGCGACGTAGAAAGGTTAAATAACACAGTTACAGAAAAAATAAGAACTCTAAACCTCGAACATTACTTGCCAATCACACAACAAATTTATAAGGCTATCATTTTTTATAACGATACATATCACAGTACAATCAAATGTGCCCCAAATGAAGTACATAACCACACAGTAGATCACGTAATAATTTACGAAAGGCTGTGCAAAGCAAAACAAGAAAGCATAGGGAAAGCAAATAGGAAAAGGAAAAACTACACAGAATCAAGAGAGGCAGGATTCATTAAAAATTATAAAAATCTAAGGCATAAGGTAGTATGGTGGTGTTTTCGCAAGCTAACGTGTCTATCTGCCTCAACCGGATGGGGCTAGCGCAATCCTTGTTGAACTCATCGGAAGTCAACTCCCTGGCTGTCATGTAGTTTGATCTGAGCGCTATGTGATGATACCTTTATTTGTTAATGAGGGGTAGTCATATAGCTTGCTCTGCTTACTATATGAGGGCGGTTTCATTTTTATTAATGGGGCCCTCCATGTGGCGACCACCGGGCAACGTCTTCCTGGCACCCGCTGGAAGGCGGCTCAAGTGAGTGGCGAAAATCTCCTCGGTTAGAGGTTGTGCGCTGGGTTTGGGACCCGCTACAAGGAAGGTACCTTTGGTCCAACTGTCGGAAAATTCAGCCTCCACCAGAACATCTCCGATAACGGAATGAGGCTGATCGACTTCGCCGCAGCACGAAACATGGTAATTGGTGCTACCAGATTCCAGCATCTCGACATCCACAAAGCGACATGGCTATCTCCAGATCAACGAACAAGAAACCAAATTGATCATGTGCTGATTGACGGAAGGCATGCTTCCAGTGTGATGGACGTGAAATCGATCCGTGGTGCCAACTCGGTTCACTACCTTGTAGCAGCTAAGGTGCGTACACGTTAATGTGTCGCAAATAACAAGAGAAGTCCCACACAGAGAAAGCTCGACGTAAGTAAGCTGCGATCACCAGAGACAGCAGATGTATTTTCCACTCGATTATCGGATCTGCTTATGCAGAACATTCCCCCACTTGATGATACATGTGCACGGCGGACACATATATCCCACTCCATGACTACTGCTGCCGAGGAGGTAATCGGTTACTACCGGCCTCTGAGGAATGAGTGGTATGATCAGGAGTGTCGCGACGCTACCGCAGAGAAAGACCCCGCCCACAGAAAAACCCTGCGTGCAGGCGCAACGCGAGCTGTTAAGGAGTGGTACAGAGAGAAAAGGAGTGCAGAGAGACGTCTTTTCAGGCGCAAGAAAAGAGAACAAGAAAGACGCGAGTGTGAGGAGATAGCGATGTGTACCGACAAGAATGAGACTCGAAGATTCTTCGAAAAGATCAAGCGCCTGAGTGGAGGTTTAAATCCCGGAGCCTCTTCTTGTCGTGATGTAAATGGGAATCTGGTTACAGATATCCAGAGTGTACTGAGCCTATGGAGGGAACACTTCTCCGCGTTACTGAATGGCGATGCTACGAACAATTCCGCCAGTGGAGAGGATTGCCCGATAACCCCAATTACAAATGATGGTGTTGATGTTCCACCACCCGACTATGACCAGGTTGAAACGGCCATTTTAAGGCTGAAGAACAACAAAGCTGCAGGTGCTGATGGCCTGCCTGCCGAGTTGCTTAAAACCGGAGGCGATAAGCAACTCGGCAGAATATGGTCGGATGAAAGCATGCCTGATGATTGGAGGCTCAATGTTCTCTGTCCTGTACATAAAAAAGAAGACCCCCCAATTTGCGCCAACTGCCGTGGAATAAGTCTCCTGAGTAACGCATACAAGGTCCTATCGAGCGTATTGTGTGAAAGATTAAAGCGTATGCTCAGCAACCTGATTGGATCTTATCAGTGTGGCTTCAGACCTGGTAAATCTACCATCTACCTGGAGAAGACCCAAGAAAAACAGATCGACACACACCACCTATTTGTTGATTATAAAGCCGCCTTCGACAGTCCGGTATGGGATTACCTCTACGCAACAATGTTCGGTATTCCTGCAAAGCTCATTGGACTTTGTAGAATGATACTGTATAACTGCCGTTGTGCAGTGAAAATGGGGAAGGACCTCTCCGCACCGTTTAATACCGAACGGGGTTTCAGACAAGGTGATTCGTTATCGTGCGCCTTCTTCAATCTTAATATGGAGAAAATAATACGAGCTGCTGATCTACGACATAATGGCACTATCTTCAACAAAAGTGTCATGCTGTTAGCGTATGCCGACGATATTGACATAATCGGCATGAACACGCGAGCAGTCAGTGCAGCATTCTCAGAGTTGGGAAGAGAGTCGCGTCGGATGGGTCTCACGGTGAACGAGGGCAAGACGAAGTATCTAGTGTCAACAAACAAAGAGTCCCGGCGTCTTGGACAGCACGTCACTGTTGACAACTACGCTTTTGAAGTAGTAAGGGACTTTGTCTATCTTGGAACCAGCATTAACAGCAGTAATGACGTCAGCCTGGAGATATTGCGAAGGATCACTCTTGCAAATACGTGCTTCTTTAGGCTAAGTAAGCAATTGAGAAGTCGAGCTTTCTCTTGAAGAACGAAAACTACACTCTACAAGTCTCTAATCATGCCTGTCCTAACATATAGCGCTGAAGCTTTGACAATTTCCGCCTCGGATGAGCGAATGCTTGGAGCTTTCGAGAGAAAAGTCCTACGCAAGATCTTTGGACCTATTTGCGTTGGTGGCGAGTACCGAATAAGGTACAACCATGAGCTGTACGAGCTGTATGCCGACATTGACATAGTAAAGCGCATCAAAATCCAGCGGTTGCGCTGGCTAGGTCATGTCGAGCGAATGGAAGAACACGCTCCAGCTAAGAAGGTGTTATATTCGGAACCCGCTGGAGGACGACGCAGAAGAGGAAGACTTAACCTCCGGTGGAAAGATTAAGTACTGGAGAACCTGACGGCGCTTGGAATTTCTAACTGGCGCCAGCTAGCGAAGAACAGAGATGGCTGGCGAAGCATGTTATTTTCGGCCTAAATCTATATTCGGTTCTTATGGCCACATAAGTAAGTAAGTAAGGCATAAAGAACAGCCAAAATTTAGAAATAAACCGTTACAAGGAATTCACACCAGTAACATTAAAAGACCCACTAAGTTCGAGAATAGCTTAATAAACACTAACACTAACGATAATTCTTAAATTACAGATAACTATATGGACTTTAATAATAATCTTATTTCCTTCAATACAAGCAAATATAACGACACACCAAATGACTCAAAATAACGGCTATGTAGAAATTGCTAACAACAACCACAGCATCCCAGTAGTATCCGATTTAAATTTACACAAAGTAGATATTCATGAAATAATAAATGTACTTTCACTAATGAACGACAACATACATATTCTAAATAATGACCAAAACGTATTCATAAAAAATCAAGTAGAAGTATTAGTACGCAAATTAAAAACAATACAGCCATCAGTAGACGAAAAAGGGGACTAATAAACCTAGTAGGTAATGCATGTAATTATCTTTTTGGTACAATGGATAATACAGACCAAGAAGATATCACCAATCATCTTAACACAGTCGATTCCAATTTGCATAACTCAATAATAAAAATTAACGATCATTTTAACACAATACAATTAATAAAATTTACAATACAACAAAATCAAAATGCTATTCTTTACAACCTAAAAGGTCTCCATAAAGCAATAAGAGATATACTATCACAAAACTTTTACATAGAAAAATTATTAATGTTAACTACGATTGGAAATCACATAGAACACATTTAGAGTTACATAACAACAGCACAAAATGGCATAAACGATGCAAGTATTCTAACAAAGCAAGAAATAGACAATTACGAAATTAATATAAATAAAATTAAGTATCTAAGAACAGCAATATTCGAGGTAAATAATGATTTAATATTTATAATTAAAGTACCTAAAACATTTCATACCATACTAGTAACAACTTTAATACCTATTCCTTACCTAAACAAAGAAATAAATGCCGAAATTGAAAACGTTTTTAAATATGATAATAAAATATGATAAACAAAACAAGTAAAGTAAGTAAGTAAGTAATAAAATATATGTATACAAAGAAAATAACTATATAAACGAATGCGTTTTGTGAAAACACTGTACGATAGAAAAAACATGCGAATTAATAACAAATAAAAACACTGAAATTATAACCATTAACGATCACTAATTATGAAGAATGCTAAAAACAACCCCATTTCAAGTAACTGCGAGATGGAAAATAAAAACTTATATGGGAACTTTATTATACAATACAATAATTGTTCGCTGGAAATATTTAGAAAACAAAAAATTTTCAAACAATGCGAACATTTATGTTGACAATATTCACTATAGAGGATATAAAATTAACAACAATAGAAAATCTAAAAGAAATAAGAGAAATCAAGTACAAAAAGCAAATTATAATATACAGTGTACCAACAATTATAGTAATAATATCAATAACAATTACAATAATATTATTGTACAAAAATTGTGCAAGAGCGAATGAGAGAATTCAGGAGAATACTTTATCAAAAGGGGGAGGAGTTACGTATGTACTTCCACATACTCAACCATCCCCTGCAAGCATCGACCAAATCGAAGTCATAATGAAAAAATATCTAAACAAAGTCAACGACACTTATGTATAACATACATAAGCGACACTTACGTAAGAATATACAAAACTGCATAATTGGCGTTATCCGAAAACAATTACTTGCAATGTAAACAAAAATTACATAAATGTCGTTGCACTGAGGATATGCAGTATGAAAGTCGACACCATTGTGGTCGATAAGCATATTTCAGCGAAACCAATAATTTGAATTGAATGCAATCGACACTTGTAACACAAACAAATTGTACAAGTGCCGATGTAATAATAACAAACCAATAAATAATATCGGCATCGAACTTATATGTCTCGTAATCAATTTTGTTTATTTCTCCCTTGAATTTTCACTCTCTCTTTTGAACAATTTTCGGGCACTTGCTAGTGCTTTACAAAATTGTAAAATTAGTCTTAAGATCGAACTCAATAAAGAAAGAAGTAATTTTTCCATCTTAAGTCGTTCTTTTTTTATTCAAACACCTAACTCGCGCCTGAAAAGTGAAAGGTCAAACGGTGTACATGATTAGATCGACCCTAGTTATCTGAAATCCAAAATCCAAGAAGACTTTCAATTATTGTTACATTAGTGAGGCCCCGATCATTCACTTTTTCAAAATTTCAATTTTTCACAAAATAGCGGGTATTTTTTCACAAAATTCATTTTCGTACTATGTTTCTTGTGTTATGTAAAACTGTGAAAATGCAGTAAATCGAAATTTCTTAAAAATGAACGGTCGTGACCTTGATAAATGTTTTCTGAAAAAAAAAAAATTAATCCGATACGTTGATTTGTTCTCTCGTAATCGTGTACACCAGTTTGAAAAATTAAATTTTCGGAAAACCGCGTTTAAAGTTTCAGAACAGTACAACACGTGAATCATGAGACTTACGATTAATCTGAATTAATCTCCAATACTCTCGAAATAGAGACGAATCCTTTTACAGGCTGATTTATAAGACCCTTTAGATCAGAAAAATGTAAAAAAAAATGATTTTTTGAAAGTGACAAGGTGTAAGTCCCCCTTAAGATTATTATTGTGTATTTCTTTAATTTTTCCGTTTATTTCTACAAAAGAATTTACACCGTTTGGTTCTACAATTTGATATGGTCCATGATAAGGGCTCACTAATTTTTTCGTATTTTTCTAATCTTATAAATACTTGGTCTCCTATTTTAAAATTAGATTTATTGGAATTTCTGTCATATTCTATTTTTCTTCTGTTTTTGCATTTTCTATCATTATTTTGGCCTTATTTATAGACGTCTTTAATCTTAACTTCATTTCATTTGTGTAATTATTTAAATCGTAGATTTTGTTGTTGTCGTTGAATATATCTATGGGTAATTTTGGTAATTTTTCAAAAACAAGTTCGTATGGCGAATACAAAGTGTCTACATGTGGTGTTGTATTGTAAGCAAACATGTAATATGGTATCCATTTATCCCATTCATAGTTATCAGTAAAAGATAGTAGATACTCATTAAGTACTCTGTGGTTTCTTTCAAGTGATCCTATCGTTTGGTGATGATATGAGGTTGAAAATATTTGTCGCGTATCGACTAGCTGATATATGTTATTCATGAGCTCGTTAGTAAATTCTGTGCCTTTGTTTGATTTTAGTGTTTTGAAACATCCATAATTGAGAAAGAATTGTTCAACAAGTGTAGTGGCTACAGTCTTAGCGTCTTTGCTTTCAATTGGATGAGCTACGATGAATTTAGTAAGATCGCATTGCAGGGTTAATATATGTTGTGTACTACTTTTCCACAACACTTATTAAGTACCTAGCTCACAAGATTAACACCTAGACCTAAGCTCTTGAATATCCCTCGAGTCTAACACATTCGTTGACTGAAATAAAACAATTATATTTTATTAAGGATACTTGCGGTTTCTACTTTATTGCTGGTGTTTTTCACTTGTACACTAATACTGGAGGGC
This sequence comes from Megamerina dolium, assembly GCA_963854835.1. Classification (NCBI taxonomy): domain Eukaryota; kingdom Metazoa; phylum Arthropoda; class Insecta; order Diptera; family Megamerinidae; genus Megamerina; species Megamerina dolium. Next base: position 61,032,410 of record OY978530.1, read on the forward strand.
CTCGTAAGGATCGCAGTATTTATACTTTTCTTAAGCTAACACTTCGGTGTAAGACTCACAACTGAACAAACACTGCCTTCAGTAAGCTGGCAGCTTATATCCATTTTTCTAAGACTAGCCACATATCAATCTGCCCACATACCAACATATAACATACCATAATATATTCACACCACTTGTGTGTATGTATGTACTATATGTGTTTATGTACACGATCGATGCACTCTCCATGTGTATATATTCTACATGAGAAAGCAACTTTTTGATATTCTCACATAGGAGTAGACCGCGTGATTTTAGTGCAGAAGTGCAGGACTACGAATTGTGTGGGAAAGTGCTTTGTCAGCATTTTCACACCCAGCTGCAACTCTGTTGGCGTAATGTTCTGACATTTCACAATTATAAGTAATATTAGTATGGATTGTGTATATCACAACTTCGATCAATGTTGGTATGTGTATTGACAAATTTGTAGTTCCCAATTTCGGGAAATATGTCGCGAGGCAAAATATGCATATGTGCATATTTCATATTTTAGCTCGCAACATCCCTCCCTTCTCTCAGGAAGAAAAAATTATCATTATGAAATAATAATAATTTTTTCTTATAAGGAAAAAGTTAAAATTATGCTTATTTTGTAAAATTAATAACAATTCAAAATGTATGATACTATGAGGAATAAAATACTAAGTATTATTTACATATATGATTACTGGTAATTTGGTGATTATGGTGCCCATGATGACGATGTGTTTCCTGCTGGTTGTTGTCTGCTGTACTTAGCTTTTTTTTAATAGTTTTGTTGCAGATTTTGTTGTTGAATTCTAGTGATGCAAACAGTAACTTCTCCTTTATCAAAGTTCGATTTTTGTTTCGGCAATTAGAGCGAGATTATTTACATTTAGTTGATCTTCTGGATGTTTTGTCATGGAATCGTTATCTGGATTGATGCTGGTGTCTAATGCGTCCAATGGTTTGATTCGACAGACTTTTTTTTATAGGAATGGTATGAACAATAGCTTGCAAAGTGGGTTTTATGTGTACCGCACTGCTAAGCAATATTGTCGATGTGAAACTCTGTACTCCTGGTGTAAGTGTTCAATAATTGGAGCAATAATGAATATGTAATTTTGGTTCTATTGTTTATCATTTTCTTCTGATGTGGACTGGGCCTGCTTTGTTTTCTGCTATGGGTTTATTTGTTCTTTACTGCCTCAAGGATAGTTTTGTGTCATCCTTCTCTTGGTTGTTACTGTTGTTAAAGCTGTTAATGTTGCTGCGTTTGCATCTCTCGCAATTTCACAGTATGAGTTGATTTTGGATTCTCATGGACATACTGCTGCTCTCTTGTGTTTGTAGGGGAATTACCAGATTCTTTTTCAATAATAGATTACTTGCATCGACCATATATATTATAACTACTAAATCGACTGTAACACTCATTTAGTTAGTTTTTCTTATAAGATATACATATATTCTTCATTAATTAACTTTTTTTTTTTGCAATATTCATTTATAATCTATACTTAATTTTTTAAAAGGTATTAAAAATGCATTGTTGTTTGGACAAAAATATAGGGACCACATTGCATTTTCTCTTCATAGTTGCAATGACCAACTTTTCGTACTTGTAGCTAGTACGATTTTCAATATTATCCGTTGAAAACGGAACGCGTTTTGTTACATATATTTCATCTTACTTTTACGGATATATATATTGGTTTTTTTTTCGTGATATTTTTTTGTTTTTGTTTTGTTTTGTATTCAGCCTAGTTAACCTATAGCTTAGTTATCACATTGCGTCATATAAATCCTAACGTGTTCTTACTATAGTGTATTTACTGTATATTTCTAGCCCTCTAGTTGTCATTTCCTTAAAATATTGTACTATTATTGGATGCATCCTCTATACTTAGCCTCGCCCAGTGCACATGAGTATCCACACACCGAATTACAATTCAACGCGATGAATTGCAACAGATGTCTATATACGCATGAACACTGCGCCTACTTCTTTCTAATTTGCAAAATATTCTAAATTTTTACATTAATTCCATAACTTCTTGTGTTTCATATCTAAATATTTTAGTTCTTCTTTTCTATGACCCTTATTGTCTCTTTCTATTTTGTCTTAATACCTTCGAAAAATTGTATATATATATATATATATATATATATATATATATATACTTACTTACTTACTTATGTGGCCATAACAACCGAATATGGATTTAGGCCGAAAATAACATGCTTCGCCAGCCATCTCTGTTCTTCGCTAGCTGGCGCCAGTTAGAAATTCCAAGCGCCGTCAGGTTCTCCAGTACTTGGTCTTTCCACCGGAGGTTTGGTCTTCCTCTTCTGCGTCGTCCTCCAGCGGGTTCCGAATATAACACCTTCTTAGCCGGAGCGTGTTCTTCCATTCGCTCGACATGACCTAGCCAGCGCAGCCGCTGGATTTTGATGCGCTTTACTATGTCAATATCGGCATACAGCTCGTACAGCTCATGGTTGTACCTTATTCGGTACTCGCCACCAATGCAAATAGGTCCAAAGATCTTGCGTAGGACTTTTCTCTCGAAAACCCCAAGAATTCGCTCATCCGAGGTGGAAATTGTCCAGGCTTCAGCGCCATATGTTAGGACAGACATGATGAGAGACTTGTAGAGCGTAGTTCGGGCTCGACTTCTCAATTGCTTACTCAGCCCAAAGTAACACCAACGGGAGTTATGCAGTGTCATTCTACAAAGTCGAATGAGCTTTGCAGGAATACCGAACTCAGACATTGTTGCATAGAGGTAATCTCTTACCGGACTGTCGAAAGCGGCTTTATAATCAACAAATAGGTGGTGTGTGTCGATCTGTTTTTCTTGGGTCGATGGTGCATTTACCAGGTCTGAAGCCACACTGATAAGGTCCAATCAGGTTGCTGAGCATAGGCTTCAACCTATCACACAGTACGCTCGATAGAACCTTGTATGCGATGCTCAGGAGACTTATTCCACGGTAGTTGGCGCAAATTGTGGGGTCTCCTTTTTTATGTACAGGACAGAGAACACTGAGACTCCAATCATCAGGCATGCTTTCATCCGACCATATTCTGCTTATGAGCTGGTGCATGCGGATGAGCAGCTCATCGCCTCCGGTCTTAAACAACTCGGCAGGCAGGCCATCAGCACCTGCAGCTTTGTTGTTCTTCAGCCTTAAAATGGCCGTTTCAACCTCGTCATAGTCGGGTGGTGGAACATCAACACCATCATCTGTAATTGGGGCTATCGGGCAAACTCCTCCACTGACGGAATTGTTCGTAGCATCGCCATTCAGTAACTTGGAGAAGTGTTCCCTCCATAGGCTCAGTACACTCTGGACATCCGTAACCAGATTCCCATTTCCATCACGACAAGAAGAGGCTCCGGGATTTAAACCTCCACTCAGGTGCTTGATCTTTTCGAAGAATTTTCGAGTCTCATTCTTGTCGGTACACATCTCTATCTCCTCACACTCGCGTCTTTCCAACTCCCTCTCCTTGCGCCTGAAAAGACGTCTCTCTGCACTCCTTTTCTCACTATACCGCTCCTTAACAGCTCGCGTTGTGCCTGGACGCAGAGTTTTTCTGTAGGCGGCGTCTTTTTCTGCGGTAGCGTCGCGACACTCCTGATCATACCACTCATTCCTCAGAGGCCGGTAGTAACCGATTACCTCCTCGGCAGCAGTAGTCATGGAGTGGGATATATGTGTCCACCGTGCGCATGTATCATCAAGTGGGGGAGTGTTCTGCATAAGCAGATCCGATAGTCGAGTGGAAATGCATCTGCTGTCTCTGGTGATCGCAGCTTACTGACGTCGAGCTTTCTCTGTGTGGGACTTCTCTTGTTATTTGCGACACATAAGCGTGTGCGCATTTTAGCTGCAACAAGGTAGTGATCCGAGTCGATTTCACGTCCATCACATTGGAAACATGCCTTCCGTCAATCACCACATGATCAATTTGGTTTCTTGTACGTTGATCGTTGATCTGGAGACAGCCATGTCGCTTTGTGGATGTCGAGATGCTGGAATCTGGTACCACCAATTACCATGTTTCGTGCTGCGGCGAAGTCGATCAGCCTCATTCCGTTATCGGAGGTGTTCTGGTGGAGGCTGAATTTTCCGACAGTTGGACCAAAGGTACCTTCCTTGCCCACCCTGGCATTAAAGTCGCCAAGCACGATTTTGATATCGTGGCGGGGGCAGCGGTCATAAGCTTCTTCGAGGCGCTGAAAGAAGCTCTCCTTGGTCACATTGTCCTTCTCATCCGTCGGAGCGTGGGCACATATAAGGCTGATGTTGAAAAATTTTGCCTTGATGCGGATTGTGGCCAGCCGTTCGTTCACAGGCGTGAACTGTGAGACAAGATGTCGTAGTCTCTTGCTGACCAAAAATCCACATCCTAATTCGTGCCTTTCAGCATGGCAACTGTAGTAGATGTCACAGGACGCTCTTTTGGAGCAGCCCTGTCCTGTCCATCGCATTTCCTGGAGAGCGGTGATGTCAGCTCTGTATTTTTGGAGGACATCAACCAGCTGGATAGAGGCACCCTCCCTATAAAGGGATCGGACATTCCAGGTGCATATCCGTAAATCGTGGTCCTTTTTTCGTTTGCGGGGGTCATCATCAAAAGCGGTAGTCCTTATCCGATGCATATTTCTTTTTTTCATTGGGGGGGTTTTTTATGTGGCGGGTCCCAAACCCAACGCACAACCTCTATATATATATATATATATATATATATATATATATATATATATAAATATATATATATATATATATATATATATATATATATATATATATACATATATATATCTATATATATATATATATATATATATATATATATATATATATATATATTTTATTTTTTTTTTTGTGTTCCCGCGTTGATGCTGCACTTTATCCACAGTTTAGTACTTTCCAATTTCGACTTCAGCCATGAGGGACCCTGTATTCTTGTACGATAATAATGGAGAAAATTTTAGTATTTTAATGTATTTTTTGTATATATTAATATTTTATTTTATTGTTGTCAAAAATGATGTATTAAAAGGAAGGAAAGGAGAAAGAAAAAAAAGAATAAATAAATGTAATTCTAATACAATTCCCATAATTGTCAGTCGATTAAATTTATTTCCCTACATCTATGATCTGCATATTATAAAACGACATTTTATTCATAATGTATTATGATTATTTTTTCTTGCATTTTTCATAGTTGTGCATTTCTTTGTATTATGTGCATTTTGTTTGAAATTTTGTTATTGTATATCTATATGCGATATTATTTTGAGTGTCGTTCTCACGTTGTTGTACAAGTTAATGCATTGTTATGAATTTTGCTTAATATGGTCAACGTGCTATTAATTAAATTTTTTTTTTGTACGGAATTTTGTTTGTTTTTTTTTATTTGCATTGTTGTAGTATTATGTATTTTGCTTGGTCTGAAAATGTAATTCTCTTGTATCTTTGTTTTGTACATTTCGTTCTCATGCTTTTATGCATACTCGGTATTATGTTATTGTAGGGTGTTATTTGTAGAGGTTTGGTTCATCGAATTTAATATTAATCTAAGTTTGGGTGGAAGGGTTTCATTAAATTAGTGTTTGAAGCTTAACTAATAATTCTTACTTCACACTATTGTATTTTATATCCTAACTGAATTTTCTTCTCTCTTTTTTTTCTTCTACTACAAATACTATTACTTCGTTAAACTACTACTACTTATTGATAAAAATGTTTTAGTAAGTTGTTATGGTTCTTTTTACCATTTTGTCCGATTTTAATAGTCGTCGTTACTGGACTGTCCACATGTATCACTTCGTATGGTCCAGTCCAGATGGGACTAAATTTATTTTTTCTAGTCTGGTTTCTCAGTAATACTTTATCACCTATTTTAAAAATTATAGAGTGGATCCATTTGTCGTATTGAATTTTAGCTGATTTCTTTGCTTTTTCTTGATTTTCCCTTACTAACTCGTGTGACCTTTGTAGTTGGTATTTTAATACTTTATTTTGATCATCTGTATTGTACACAGGTGATCTGTTTGTTTTTAGGTTTATCGGCATATCGATATTGAAACCTGAATGGACAGTGAATGGTGTACGATTCGTCGAAGTATGTATGGTGTTATTGTGCACGTGCATCGCTGATGCTAATCATTGGTCCCAATTTGACCCATCTTCTTTAAAAAAAACTCCTAAGATATTCTGCTAAAGGTCTGTGGCTCCTTTCTAAAGAACCATTTGATTGTGATGGTATGGTATTATTTGCAATTTTTTAACACCCAGCATCTTGCATGTATCAGAAAACAGTTTCGAAGTGAAATTTGTACCATTATCAGTCACTAAAATTTTTGGTGTGTTATATCGCGCAATAACTTCGTTGTAAAACGCTTTTGCTACCGTGCTAGCTTCAACATCTGGTATAGCTACACAAATAAAAAATTTGGAAAAATCATCTTGAAACGTAAGTATGTATTTGTTTCCAGATGTCGTCTCTGGAAGAATTCCTACCATGTCCATATATACCTTTTCAAATGGCTTAGATGGTGTATCAGTTAATATCATTGGCATTTTCGTGAGCCTTGAGCTCTTGTTAGTTTGACATTTTTTACAATTTTTAACATATTCTTTAATCTGGCTTCGCATACCACCTGTACTGTCTTCTAATCCTGAAATAAGTTTTCAGAGCACCCTGATGCCCTCCGAAAGGTGAATCATGGAAGTTGCGAAGTATTGTCGATATATCCTTCTCTTCAGTGAGAAGTTCCGCATTCTTGTTCTCCTGATATTCTGCATTTTCATCTAGTTCTAATCCGACATCAGAGCTTTCTTCAGGCTCTTCTTGGCTTTCAGTTTCGTCGACTTTATTCCTCGCCATAGAACGAGATAGAATGGTGGAATACCTTTTCTCGGTATCACTGAGCGCCCTGCTCGCAAAAGCTATTGGTCTATCTTTTCCAATTTCACCTTGCGATAGAATTGCACCTACAGCCTCGTTGCTGGCATCTGTTGTTAACACAAAAGGTTTAGAAAAATCTGGGTAGGCTTAAATTGGCGGAGGGCAAATTGGTTGCTTCGAATCTTCAACAGCTTTCTGGCATTTTTCTGTCCATTCAAATTTCGCGTCTTTCCTGAGTAGTTTGTTGATTGGCAGTGCCATACTAGCCATATTCTCAACAAATTTTCGGTAAGAATTTACTAAACCTAGAAATGCCTGAACATCTTTCTTATTTGTTGGCACAGGAATATTTTTAACACATTCCACCTTACCAGGGTCTGGTAACGCTCCTTCCTCAGTGCATTTATGGCCTAGGTAAATTATCTCTTTTCGTAGTAACTGGCACTTTTCTGTATTTAACTTCAAGTTATGTTTACGTAAAAGCCCAAATACTCTTCGTAAACGCGACTCATGTTGTGCCAAGTTCCGACCATAGACGACGATGTCATCCAAGTAGACAAACAATATACCTTGAAGTCCTGTTAGTACATGGTTCATTAGTCTTTGGAAGGTGGCAGGGGCTCCTGTTAAACCCAAAGGCATTCTGTTAAATTCATAGTACCCAACACCTGTACTAAACGCTGTTTTTTCTCTGTCTGATTCTTTCAATAACACTTGATGATACCCAATGGCCAAATCAAGTGTAGTGAAATATCTACAATGACCTAACTGGTCTAATATTTCGATGTGTGGAATGGGAAAAACTTGTTTAATAGTGGCGTCATTTAATTTCCTGAAATCTACTACTAGTCTCCATTTTCTTTTACCATCTTCTCCCGGTTTCTTTGGCACCAAAAGTATGGGAGGGCGATGATGAGCTGGGAATAATTATGTCGTCTTCCAACATTTTGTTTACTTGCTTATTGATTTCCTCCTTATGCGCTTCTGGTAGCCTGTACTGCCTTTGGTTGATTGGCGCCTGGTCTGCTTTTATTGGTATTGTGTGTTTTATACCTGTGGTGTGAGACAGTTTGTCACCTTCCAAAAAAAATAAATCGTGGAATAACTTAAGTATTCCATCTATGGAACTCTTTTAATCAATGTTTAAGTTTTTGTCTAGTTCAATTTTTTCTAATATTTTGGTAACCCTTTTTTGGATATTAGTTTCCTTGATGTTATTTATTTTATGAGCTATGTTGTACTCTTCGTGTTCTAAATTATTAAATTTAATTATATTAATTTTAAGCTTATTATTTACAATATATGAATCTATATTCGTATTGAGAATTGGGACATAAACTGTGTTGTCCGTCACACTGCCCAATGTCTCCCCTAAATATATTCCAGGAGATACTTCCTGTTTCTCTACTATAATTGTTTCAAAATTCGTATTTACTTTAATAGGGACTACCTTCATAGTTCTCCCAGGTACTACAACCTCACTGGTGTGTAGTATTCTATTACCCTCGTACAACGGTTTAAGAGGTAAAGTCATCAAATGCTGTTTTCATTCACCGAAGAAAATCAGCTGCTTTTTCATAGTATTTATAACCGATCGGTTCCATAAATTGTCTCTGCCTAGGATACCATCAGCAGGTATCCCTCTCTCTTCAGAGATTAAGTGTAGTTCTAAAATCAAATCCTTCGTCCTCTCATGTTGGACCTAATGTGGTGACAAATCCTCCGAATGCACCACTAAGATTTTTGCTTAAATGTCGCTTCTTGCTAACAGAATCATTAATTACTGATGACTTTATTAAACTGGTATCTGCCCCAGAGTCTACAAGTAAAATGAGTTTTCCATTTTTTGCTTCCTCACACGGAAACTCAATGAACACATCATCTACATCAGAGACTCCCAATCAGAAGCCATCTTTGTTATTACTCTAGTCTCTCTAGTATGCCCTTTTTTGTCGCAGAAGGAGCAGGTAGGAACTTTCCTTTGGCTATTTTGGGGTCTTACGTTATTATGTTTGTATTTGTTCACTCCGAGTGGCATCTTCTCATTTCTGTTCTGGTGAAATGCCACTGTATTACTGGCCTCAGTCTGGTGAACGTCGTTTGAATATAATGTTCCCATATTAAACTGATTGAATCTTTGTCCCCTTTCGAGCAGAATATCCGTATTTACGGCCTCCTCTGCTAATTCTTCTAACGTGCCCGTCTTACCTAGCATATGAGTTTTTAACAATGGATCTTGAAGGCCTGATATAAAAGATGTCCTCGCATACCCCTCTAGCTCTTTTAACAACGCTTGGTCTCCGACCTCACCATATCTATTCTAAATATATTGTATCGCCGTGGATTGTAAATAACCTAATCTTCTTGCAAAAACACGTATATCTTCCTGAGGTAGTTGGCGTGCGACTTGTATTTGGTGCGTGAGCGGTTCCAGGCGAACGGTCTTCAAATATGTGTTTCGCAGAAGTGTATACAATTCTTCTATATTAGCGAATTTCTTACTTAGCACCAAGTTGTAAGCATCACCATATAGTCGCTGTTTTATACAAGCTACGAAATCTTCCAACTCGTCGGGTTTTATGGCTTTTCTTGCTAATTCGCACCCAGAAATGAACTGGTGTACTTCGGTCCTCAAATCTTTAGACTCCGCTCCAGTGAGTACTGGGACTAGTCTACTGACGGTCTGTGCAATTTCGTCAATACGCATTTTTATCCTTACTTCAGGTTGTACTTCTAGTTGTGTTTTTCGTACTGGTGTACGGCGACGAAGAGGTGTCTCCTGTGCTATGCACCGTTTTCTTTCAGGATTCCTCTCTTTTGCCTGGAGTGCACTTAGCTGCTCAGAGTCAACCGAGGTTCTGAGCCTTTTCTCTATAAATTCTTCTGAAATGCCCTTTTCTTTTAGTAAATCTTCTACTTCCTTATTTCTATTAAGAGTCTTAGTAATCTCTACTTCTAGCTGTTCCGCGTCGGATCCCTGTCTTGCGATCTGAGTTCGCAGAGCCCTAATTTGTACCTCTGCTGCCTCTAAATCGTCCTTTTGTTTTAAGGCTGCTTCAGCCTGGCTTTTTAATAGTTATTTTAGCTCGGTTAACGTGGCCTCTAATTCCTGTATTGGAATTAGTACCTTTCCGTGATGCACCTTTGATTTTATGAGCTGGAATTGCTCGTATGTGCTGTGTTGCTTAATCAAGTTCCACACGAAGTCGATTGACTCGGTTATTGCCACGTCTAGCTCTGTTGCTAATGATTCGTAGGATTTCTTGTCCATTAGACCACAAAAAGGCAAACACCCACTAGAATCAAGGCCTGTACTGCGTTAAACTTTCAACGTAAAACACCTTGTATATTCAAGATATTTCGCAGTATCCTACCGGCTGCGCCAAAATGTTGTGTACTATTTTTCCACAACACTTACTAAGTACCTAACTCACAAGATTCACACCTAGACCTAAGCTCTTGAATATCCCTCGAGTCTAACACACTCGTTGACTGAAATAAAACAATTGTATTTTATTAAGGATACTTGCGGTTTCTACTTTATTGCTGGTGTTTTTCACTTTTACACTAATACTGGAGGGCCTCGTAAGGATCGCAGTATTTATACTTTTCTTAAGCTAACACTTCGGTGTAAGACTCACAACTGAACAAACACTGCCTTCAGTAAGCTGGCAGCTTATATCCATTTTTCTAATACTAGCCACATATCAATCTGCCCACATACCAACATATAACATACCATAATATATTCACACCACTTGTGTGTATGTATGTACTATATGTGTTTATGTACACGATCGATGCACTCTCCATGTGTATATATTCTACATGAGAAAGCAACTTTTTGATATTCTCACATAGGAGTAGACCGCGTGATTTTAGTTGTCATGTATGCTTACACAGGTATGCTTGCGTAAGTGCAGAACTACGAATTGTGTGGGAAAGTGCTTTGTCAGCATTTTCACACCCAGCTACAACTCAGTTGGCGCAATGTTCTGACATTCCACAATTATAAGTAATATTAGTATGGATTGTGTTTATCACAACTTCGAGCAATGTTGGTATGTGTATTGACAAATATGTAGTTCCCAATTTCGGGAAATATGTCGCGAGGCAAAATATGCATATGTGCATATTTCATATTTTGGCTCACAACATATATATCTATAACCATTTGAGATTCTTAAGGGTCCTACTGTGTCAATTGTGATTGTTTCGAAACTTGTTGCCGGTGTATCTGTTACAACTAATTTCTTTTTTGTGTGTCACGTTATTTTATTCTTAGTACATGTTGCATAGTTGTTTACGAATTCTTTCACCATCTGTCTCATGTTTTTCCATACGAATCTTTGTTTTAATTTTAGAATAGTTTTCCTTATACCCAAATGTCCTGATGTGGCAGAGTTGTGGAATTCATCTATTATTTTATATTTTTGCAGCATACTTTTTATTTCTATAGGAGCTGTATATAGTAATATGTTTATTGGCGAGTCTTTGTTAATTTGCAACCGGTTGTACATAGTTTTAAATTCATTTATATCGATCGATTTAAAAATATAATTGTTATCACTAAGGGCTAGCTCCTTAACATGTGATTTACTTAGTAAACAATGTAGTTTCTCCAACATCGAACCTAGATCCAAAGGGTCATCACTACACGTTACATGCACTTCTTTGGCATTTATAATTTCAGTATTCATAATTTTTTTAACGTCATTAATAGATGTACATTCCCATATATGGAGTTCATGACTCTCCTTTTTTGGATATGTCATCATTTTCAAAGCGTTTTTGATGTTGTTCTTTTTTGTGAGATCCCTTCATATTGCTCGCATTATTGAAAGTTGTATCTTCCTTGCTCCTTTTTACTACTAATATTTCCTCAGTATTATTTTCTTCACTCTCTTTTGGCGGTATTAATTGTTTGAGGGTGCTGCTGTTTAATTTTATGCGTGACAATGCGTCTGCATTAGTGTTACATTTGCCTTCCTTGTACACTATTTCAAAGTCGTAGTCCGATAGGTCTAATCGGATTGTAGTCATTTTTGATAACGGATTTCTGTGAGTAAATAATGAAACTAATGGTCTGTGATCAGTGACCACAATAAATTTTCTTTTGTATAGATATGGTTCGAAAAAGTTTATTCCCCAGTGTATAGCTAATAGTTATTTTTCAATGATTGGTTTTTTTATATCATGTTTCTGCTAGGATTTGCTTGCATATGATATTGATAAATCATGACCTATCTCAAATTGTGAAAGTACTGCTCCTAGCGCGAAATCGGACGCGTCTGTAGTAAGAATAAATAAAAAAAAATAAATATGTGGCACTTAAAGCCCTAAAGGGCTCATTGGCCGAGCTTCTCTTACATTACTGTTGTTCGTCTTAAATATGGACAGTATTAGAAGGGACCTACTTATTTTAATCGGTTCCGAACGGCAGAACACTTGTGACATCACTTTTTCTGAGCTTTGTTACAGAGTAAGAATAAATGGCTTGTCAAAATTTGGGTATTGTTTCTGTTTCTGTTTTAATGTGTTAAATGCTTTGTCACATTTTTCAGACCAAATGAAAGGTACGTATTTTTTTAGTAGAGAATTTAAGCATTTTCCGATGGCTGCGAAATCTGGTATGAATAGCCTGTAATAATTACAAAAAGCTACAAATCTTTTTACTTTATCGGCATTTGTTGGTTGTGGATATTTTAAAACTACTTCGCATCTTGCAGGATCTGTTTTTATGCCTTTATCAGTTATAAGGTGTCCTAAATAAATAGCTTCTGATTCCAAAAATTGACATTGTTCGAAAACTTTTATGAGATTTTGATTATGATGATCTAAAGAACATCCAAATATGATAATATCGTTTACGTATAAAAATGCTTCTGAGTTTAAACTGTTTGATGAAATTTTTAAACCGAAATGTAAGCGTTTGAACTGGTAATGTCCATCTTGTGTCATTATCCCACTGTCATGGGTCTAGAATTTTTATCTAATGGTATTTGGTGAAATGAGCTAGTCATGTCCAAAGTTGGGAAGTATTTGGCTCTTCCTAACATGTCTAAAACGTCTTCTAATCGTGTAAGTGGAAATTTGTCGTTTATTATCTTTTCATTGAGTTTTCTAAAGTCTACTACTAATTGCCGTTTCTTTTTGTCGTCTTTACTTTTCTTAGGTATTAGTAGTAATGGCATCAGAAACATTCGGAATGATGCAGCAAGCGTATGGCGATGCTTGTTTATCAAGATCAAATGTTTTTATATGGCATAAAGATGAAATAAAAGAAGGAAGGCCAATTTCAGTGCGGACGCCGGAAGCGATCCAGAAAGTTCGTGATTTTATTACGAACGAGGCCTTAAACATCAACAGAGAAACTATCCGAATCATTCTTCAAGAGGATTTGGGCAAAACAAAGGTCTGCGCGAAATTTGTTCCACACACATTTACCGACCACCAAAAATTAATGAGAGTCAGTCATTCTAGAGACATGGTTGCAGCTGCAGAATATGATCTAAACTTCCTGAAAACAATTGTTATGGGTGATGAAACATGGTGTTTCCAATACGATCCAGAAACCAAGCGTCAAAGTGCGGAATGGAAATCAAAAAACTCACCACAAGCCAAAAAAAAAACACGAAAGTTCCATCAAAAATCAAAACAATGCTCATCACATTCTTCTTCGTCAAACAGTTACTTCCGCATGTTACGTCGAAGTTTTGAAGTGTTTGATGTCCAGAATCCGTCGTGTTCGACCAGAATACCGCGATCCAAAAACTTCGTCCCTGTTGCACTATAATGCACCGAGTCACACAGCACTCATTGTTTGTCAATTTTTGGCTCGGAATCAGGTCTGTGTGTTTAATCACCCGCCGTATTTACCTGATTTGGCACCGTGCGACTTCTTTTTGTTCCCAAAACTGAAATTGAAGTTGAAAGGATGCTTTTTTGATGACATTCAGACCATACAACGGGCTTCGACGAGGGCACTGGAGGCAATTCCGAAAAATTAGCTGGAACACGCGTTTGAATCACTATTAAATCGATATAATAAGTGTATTGCCGTAGCTCAGAGGTTAGTGTGTTCGCCTTCTGATCTGTAGGTCGTGGTTCAATCCCCGGCTGATGCATAACAAATTTAATATCGATAAGATTTTTCTTTCGAATGGTACCCACCTGTCGGCAAGCAATTGGCAATTCTTCCGACAGTAACAACTTGCCATGAAAAAGCTTTTTAAAGAACTCTGTGACAAAGCTCAGAAAAAGTGATGTCACAAGTGTTCTGCCGTTCGGAACCGGCTAAAATAAGTAGGTCCCTTCTAATACTGTCCAAATTTAAGACGCACAACAGTAATGGAAGAGAAGCTCGGCCAATGAGCCCTTTAGGGCTTTAAGTGCCACATATTTTTTTTTTAATAAGTGTATTGAATCAGGAGGAGAATTTTTTTAATAAATATACCGAAAAATTAGCAGATATCGTGTTTTAATTGTGTTTTCTAGAGGCAGTCTTAATACATAATTGTTGCACCTTGTATGTTTACTATTTTAATATAGCAAATGCCTTTTGCTGGTGCTATTGAATTTGCTAAAAATACGCCTTGTGCTAATTCTTGATTTAAAATTAAACTGTCTTCTTCTATACTCAAATTGATCGGAAGTATTATTTCTGATCTTGGTGGTAGTTTAAAGTGTTTGTGTTTCGGAATTTTACTTAATAATGGTATAACATAGTCATCGTTTTCAAGCATTACTGTAATTGTAAATGTTTCGTAGTCAATTTTACACATATACTTTACCAAGAAGTCTCTACCTGGTATTCCATCTGTATTAATAGGGAATTGGTCGTCTACCATATGGAACTTTTGCGTAGCTATCTGGTCTTCAAATCCTAAGGAAAAATTTGCCGTTCCCATTGAATAGATTATCTCTTCGGTTATGCCTGTTAATTTACATTTTGTTTCATTGTTAATATCGAGGTTATGGTTATTCGCAATGTAGAATGATATAATTAGTTACGTTTTCTGAGAAAAGGTATATTTTTAATGTTCTTTCTTTGTTTAATTGTGTATTTCCCCAGGAGCAACATAGTGACTGTACCCCTGGTCGCTTCCGTTTTCCTGCTGTTGTATTACATGCAGGTTGCGACCGTTTTGACTGTAGTTTCTGTTGCGGTTCTGGTTGTTACTGTGTGACCTATTTTGGTTATTTGTGTTCCTGTTGTAGTTATATGAATGGTTATTGTTATTTTTTTATTTTTTATTTTTTATTATTGTTATTGTGGTAGTTGTTGCTGTTGCTTCTACCATTCTCGTTGTTGTTGTTATAACTATTTCTTCCGCTACCGCTGTAATTATTTCTAGTATTATTGTTGTTACTATTGTAATTATTTCTACCATTGGCTGGTTGGATGGATACGTGAACAATCAAAATTGCCGTATTTGATGTGAAGAGTAGCCAGAAACATTGCAAGAACTGCCAACGAATCCAGAAAAATTAATTATTTGGTGAGGATTATGGGCCGGTGGAATCATTGGATCATACTTTTTCAAAGACGTCGAAGGCAGGAGCGTTACTGTGAATGGCGAGCGCTACCGTGCGATGATTACAAATTTTTTTTACCAAAAATGATATGTGGTTTCAACAATACGGTGCCATATGCCACACAGCACGCAAAACCATAGCCCTATTGAGAGGTGAGTTCAGTGAACAGTTTATTTCACGTTTGGGGCTATGTTAAGGCTCATGTCTATAGCGTCACAACAGTTGACGAACTGAAGCCAATATTGAAGAATTTATTCGTGAGATACCGACCGATATGTTGGAGAGAGTATGCCAAAATTGTACCCAGCGTATGAACCATTTGAGTCGCAGTCGCGGTCAAGATGAAATCATCTTTAAACATTGAATTATATAGATCGTTCTATCGACTCAAAAAAAGATTTCATACATTTCTCTAAAATTTATGTGTTTTTAAAAAATCAAATCCGAAGGTTCTTAAAAAATACCCTGTATTGCGCACTACTATGGTTTGCGGGTCTGCAGTAAATGGCGAAGCTTTCCACGCTTGTTCGTTGGAAAATGCAGAGCTATTCGTAGCTGAATACCTATGATTCTATATGCCTCCGTCCATACACAAAATCCTTATCCATGAAGCAGATATAATAAAAAACTTCTCGCTTCCCATAGGAATGATATCGGAGCACTTGAAGCATGAAACACTGAAAGACACCAGAGTGCACAGAATGACAGATTTGTTTCATGGACTATTAATATTGTCAGACCTTTTAATAACATTCAAGAGTAAATCAACTTCACAGTTATCCAAAAATAACTCTGAGTTGGATGATAGCGTGAAACAAATGCTTTTAATAGAAAATTCGGATTTATAATAACATTTTTTGTTATTAGAATACATAATTAAACATAAAAAAAAATTAAGTTTTAATATTAATAAAAACAAGTGCAGAAGAAAAGCCGGGTTTTTATCCACTTTATTCGCATTTTCGCAGAACGCTGAGATGAACTATAGGAAATATACGTATCAAATTTGGATGAATTCGATGAAACGGTTTTAATGATATGCATATTTGCCAAAAGGTAGTTTGTTTTTGTTGAAATCATTGACGAACTAGTTGTGGTTATTGAGATTGTAAAGCATGCTGAATTTAGTATGCATTTGAGTAGTAATGGCGAAGAGTATTGTACATTCCATGAGTATAAGAATATAGAGATTAATCGTAAACCAGATGCAAAACGTGGAATGAAAGAAGTCGCGTTGAGATTCGCTCAATACGTATAAGAAGAGCGTCGAGAGTAATTTTTTCTGAATTTATTTTATGAGAGAGATTTTGTTTGGCTGAGCACCGTAAATACTCATACTTTCTCTCAAAAATGGCTCTGGTGAGCTTCACCAGGAATAAAGATCCGCTGTGCTAGGAAAAAATTCCCACGTAAGATCTTTGTACATATTTTCATTGGTTTAGAGCACCGAAGGTACAACCATGAACTGTATGAGCTGTATGCAGATAATGACATAGTAAAATGCATCGAAAGATTGGAAGCATCCACTCCAGCCAAAAAGGTGTTATATTTAGAACTCACTTTCGTAGGACGTGGAAGAGGAAGGCCCAAACTCCGGTGGACAGACCAAGATTAGAGAAGCTGTCTCCGCTTGGAATTTCTAACGAGCGTCATCTAGTAAAAACTAATATGTCTAGTGAAGAAGAATACAAACGGCTTAAATTGATTTTCAGTTATAATGACCGCATAAAGCTTTACTCAGAAATGACGAAGAAAAACTGACGTAAACACAATTGCAGCGGTCGACGGCGATGGTAATCAGCTTATCATTATCTTTGTATTAATTTTTTTAAATTTAATTTTTTCCTGAATATGCAACTATAAGTATATTTAAACTTCTTCAAATTTAAAAATGAAATTAATCCATGTGATATCTCAGATCCATCAACACTCTGCCGTCTCCGCTTGATGGTAAAAATAAAAAATGATTTAAGACGATGGAAAGACGTGGGTGGTAAAACCGCTTCCGCTGCAAATATGTGCCATTTCATATGACATTATGATTTTAATTTTAACAGCGGTTAAACGTCAATCGCTTTACCGTCGTCCACTGCACTTGTGGGTTGAGCTGGAGCAAGTAAGTACGCTGTGTTTTCTTTGAAAAGACCCCACCTTTCAGCTACAGTATGCAGGAGCTTTCAGTTTTTCATACACAGTCATAATTATGTCTGCAGAAGCAAATTATCTGTGGTAAATTCGGAGTGATAGAAGCGAGGGAAGACCGTTGGATATACGGTATAGATCAGGACGCCTAAATGTTGGAGACGCGACGCTGGAGGACTGCTGCAAGGTATTAAATTAACTGGAGGCTTAAACTGCAGTGCAATCGCTCATCAAGCAGTTGACGGTAATTCAATTGTCGCTCAATATACAAGTTCTATTTTACTGTCAGTTTGGAAAACGAGGAGGAAAGCATCGAAAGCCTAGCAGTGCGAGACTTTAACCCGCTAAAACCACCTCTCGTCCGGACGGAAGACTCCTCCTGGAACAACCGCTAAGTATTTCGTTAGGAAGACCGTCATGAGCGATTTTGCTCGTAGTTCGTTAGGTAGGTCATTTAGTTCTATGCGTCGGAGCTCAGTCATCATTCGTGCAGCTACCGATTGTACTACCACCCACTTTTCAAGTGATTCGCACATGTGCGTTATCAGGTTGCTATTTGTAGGGAATTCTCCAAATGCTTCCTGCATAGCTTTCCTCTCATTTCTAAAGCGAGGACAACTGAAAAGGACGTGTTCTGCATGTTCAATTTCACCAGGACATTCAGAAAGGATCTTCCTCGTGCTTAAAACGGTGTAGATATTGCTTAAAACATCCATGTCCGCTTATCAATTGGGTTAGATGGAAATCCACTTCACCATGTCTTCTGTTAAGCCAAACTTCTACGTTTGATATCAACCTGAAAGAGGTTGATATATATATATATATATATATATATATATATATATATATATATATATATATATATATTTATATATATATATATATATACATATATATATATATATATATATATATACATATATATATATATATATATATATATATATATGTGTGTGTGTGTGTGTGTGTGTGTGTGTGTGTGTGTGTGTGTGTGTTGGGTGTTCGTTTACAAATTTGACCCAAACTTAAACACATGTTTCTTATATTTGAAACCAGCTTTATTATATCAAATATGTGCCGTCGATAACGATCGTTATGTTTCGTCGACTTTATTCCTCGCCATAGAACGAGATAGAATGGTAGAATACCTTTTCTCGGTATCACTGAGCGCCCTGCTCGCAAAAGCTATTGGTCTATCTTTTCCAATTTCACCTTGCGATAGAATTGCACCTACAGCCTCGTTGCTGGCATCTGTTGTTAACACAAAAGGTTTAGAAAAATCTGGGTAGGCTAAAATTGGCGGAGAGCAAATTGCTTGCTTCAAATCTTCGAAAGCTTTCTGACATTTTTCTGTCCATTCAAATTTCGCGTCTTTCCTGAGTAGTTTGTTGATTGGCAGTGCCATACTAGCCATATTCTCAACAAATTTTCGGTAAGAATTTACTAAACCTAGAAATGCCTGAACATCTTTCTTATTTGTTGGCACAGGAATATTTTTAACACATTCCACCTTACCAGGGTCTGGTAACGCTCCTTCCTCAGTGCATTTATGGCCTAGGTAAATTATCTCTTTTCGTAGTAACTGGCACTTTTCTGTATTTAACTTCAAGTTATGTTTACGTAAAAGCCCAAATACTCTTCGTAAACGCGACTCATGTTGTGCCAAGTTCCGACCATAGACGACGATGTCATCCAAGTAGACAAACAATATACCTTGAAGTCCTGTTAGTACATGGTTCATTAGTCTTTGGAAGGTGGCAGGGGCTCCTGTTAAACCCAAAGGCATTCTGTTAAATTCATAGTACCCAACACCTGTACTAAACGCTGTTTTTTCTCTGTCTGATTCTTTCAATAACACTTGATGATACCCAATGGCCAAATCAAGTGTAGTGAAATATCTACAATGACCTAACTGGTCTAATATTTCGATGCGTGGAATGGGAAAAACTTGTTTAATAGTTGCGTCATTTAATTTCCTGAAATCTACTACTAGTCTCCATTTTCTTTTACCATCTTCTCCCGGTTTCTTTGGCACCAAAAGTATGGGAGGGCGATGATGAGCTGGGAATAATTATGTCGTCTTCCAACATTTTGTTTACTTGCTTATTGATTTCCTCCTTATGCGCTTCTGGTAGCCTGTACTGCCTTTGGTTGATTGGCGCCTGGTCTGCTTTTATTGGTATTGTGTGTTTTATACCTGTGGTGTGAGACAGTTTGTCACCTTCCAAAAAAAATAAATCGTGGAATAACTTAAGTATTCTATCTATGGAACTCTTTTAATCAATGTTTAAGTTTTTGTCTAGTTCAATTTTTTCTAATATTTTGGTAACCCTTTTTTGGATATTAGTTTCCTTGATGTTATTTATTTTATGAGCTATGTTGTACTCTTCGTGTTCTAAATGATTAAATTTAATTATATTTATGTTAAGCTTATTATTTACAATATATGAATCTATATTCGTATTGAGAATTGGGACATAAACTGTGTTGTCCGTCACACTGCCCAATGTCTCCCCTAAATATATTCCAGGAGATACTTCCTGTTTCTCTACTATAATTGTTTCAAAATTCGTATTTACTTTAATAGGGACTACCTTCATAGTTCTTCCAGGTACTACAACCTCACTGGTGTGTAGTATTCTATTACCCTCGTACAACGGTTTAGAGGTAAAGTCATCAAATGCTGTTTTCATTCACCGAAGAAAATCAGCTGCTTTTTCATAGTATTTATAACCGATCGGTTCCATAAATTGTCTCTGCCTAGGATACCATCAGCAGGTATCCCTCTCTCTTCAGAGATTAAGTGTAGTTCTAAACACAGACCGTCTACTGACGGTCTGTGCAATTTCGTCAATACGCATTTTTAGCCTTACTTCAGGTTGTACTTCTAGTTGTGTTTTTCGTACTGGTGTACGGCGACGAAGAGGTGTCTCCTGTGCTATGCACAGTTCTCTTTCAGGATTCCTCTCTTTTGCCTGGAGTGCACTTAGCTGCTCAGAGTCAACCGAGGTTCTGAGCCTTTTCTCTATAAATTCTTCTGAAATGCCCTTTTCTTTTAGTAAATCTTCTACTTCCTTATTTCTATTAAGAGTCTTAGTAATCTCTACTTCTAGCTGTTCCGCGTCGGATCTCTGTTTTGCGATCTGAGTTCGCAGAGCCCTAATTTGTACCTCTGCTGCCTCTAAATCGTCCTTTTGTTTTAAGGCTGCTTCAGCCTGGCTTTTTAATAGTTATTTTAGCTCTGTTAACGTGGCCTCTAATTCCTGTATTGGAATTAGTACCTTTCCGTGATGCACCTTTGATTTTATGAGCTGGAATTGCTCGTATGTGCTGTGTTGCTTAATCAAGTTCCACACGAAGTCGATTGACTCGGTTATTGCCACGTCTAGCTCTGTTGCTAATGATTCGTAGGATTTCTTGTCCATTAGACCACAAAAAGGCAAACACCCACTAGAATCAAGGCCTGTACTGCGTTAAACTTTCAACGTAAAACACCTTGTATATTCAAGATATTTCGCAGTATCCTACCGGCTGCGCCAAAATGTTGTGTACTATTTTTCCACAACACTTACTAAGTACCTAGCTCACAAGATTCACACCTAGACCTAAGCTCTTGAATATCCCTCGAGTCTAACACACTCGTTGACTGAAATAAAACAATTATATTTTATTAAGGATACTTGCGGTTTCTACTTTATTGCTGGTGTTTTTCACTTTTACACTAATACTGGAGGGCCTCGTAAGGATCGCAGTATTTATACTTTTCTTAAGCTAACACTTCGGTGTAAGACTCACAACTGAACAAACACTGCCTTCAGTAAGCTGGCAGCTTATATCCATTTTTCTAATACTAGCCACATATCAATCTGCCCACATACCAACATATAACATACCATAATATATTCACACCACTTGTGTGTATGTATGTACTATATGTGTTTATGTACACGATCGATGCACTCTCCATGTGTATAAGTTAATAATATTTAGGTTTATAATGTTTTAAAAAATAAAATTTATTTATTATCTTTTATTTAACACTATTAGTTTTATTAACAACAAACTTAATTCATTAATAAGACAACTTGTGTCTGTGAGTAGTTCTTGACGACTAACTTACTTAAAGCTAAGCTTCAGCGAAGAAACGATTGCAAGCATGCGGATTGCAACGTGACGGACAATCAATGCAGACATAGCGTCAGCAATTTAATTGGAATTTTGTTTGTGAAACTCGAAATTAGGTTGCGCGTGTGGGAAGATGTTTATTTAGCGCGAAAAATATTGAATTCGCTGGGAAGAATTTTTGAGTCGTTAACTCCTCCCCCTTTAAAAATGCGCAGTGTCCTCACTGTGTTGCGTTGAAATAGGAGTTTGGAAAACTCCCGAATTTGTTAAGATCATGTTCGTTATTTTTATTGATTTGGATTTTTTCCAAATTCTTTTAAAAATGATTACAATTAAAATGAATATGATGATTCCGAATGTTCCACAAATGCCTGTCTTAGCTTTAGATTCCAGGGTTTCTATTACATTAGTGTTAGCGATGTGTAAATCTTTTAGCAGTTTTAGTGATAAGATTTCTTCGAAATTTATGGACATGTTTTTTGATTGAATCAGAGCTGGCAGGGGGTTAGCTCTAGAAATTTCGCCATTTTCGTAAATTCTTTGATCAACTTTAACGGTGGCATTATGGAATTTTATTAGAAAGGTACCATCTATGTTGATTGGTTTTTGATCTATCACTATAGTACCATTATAAGAATTGAATAGGAGTACGCCAGGTTTTATTTCCGTGACTGGAAGAACATGTTCTGCATTAGTCATAATACAGGAGGAAGGTTGTCCCTGAAGTAAATTGGGCAAACAAGTGCTTTTAGTAATGTCGTTTAGAATATTCTCATTGCAAATCGATATCTCGCTCAGCGTCTTACATTTATCTGTGATTTCTAGTATGGAACCTTTACAAATTATTATCTTATCTCTAGGTATTTTAATAATTGAGTTCTTATTTTTAACAGGTTTTACAATCAAGTTCCTACAATTCTCTTCGTTTGTTTTTGGTAAACTAACAATATAAATTAACAATAGTCCATTGGATGCTATCTTTATTTCGCCGTATTCTATGGCTTCTATTAAGTTAACGTATGGTAGTTTTTGTTTCTCGAAAAAATCTTTCGTTAATTTTATTTCTAGTTCTGATAATATAAACGAGTTTATAACTCCTGCTTTTGCCCATTGTATGGCATAGTCTATGTTTATTAATTCTTTCTTTATTATTTTAAGCTTACGTTCTACTATATTTGCTAAATTTTCCTTAATTTCGATATTTAACTTTATATTGTTTGTTATTGTATTCGTTTCTTTAATTAATTCATTAATTTTTTCCTCCATAGCTCTATTGATAACTACTTGCCTATTGTTGTTTTCTAATAAGTTATTTATTTTGTCTGATATAATTTTAAAGTCGTCGTGGTCAGGTGAACCAGCGATCCATTTCCAGAGCGTGCCAATTTCGTTTATAGCTCTTTTGTTTCTCTTGGGACTCAGTCCTTGAAATATGGTTGTTATTGTCTGAAGTTCATGCATTAAGTACGGATAATATTTGTCAGTGCTCGTTATGTCATCTCTTACAGTTCTAATCAATTCGTCTATCATGGGTGCGTATTGTTGAAGGTCAATCAAGTGGATAATTTTGAAAGTAGATGTTTGAATCCTTGCAATTCCCGTTTCCAATGTTACTATTTGTGCGTTGGTATAATCTAGGATCTGTACTTCCCCTTGGCACAAGGTACAAATTAATCTGAAACAGTTTATGATTTAATGAGACTTTTGTGAATTATTCTTCCTGAGTGAGTTAGTACTGTGTTTCCCTGGTCTTCTTTAACCCTTTCTTCTTGGTAGCGGGGGGATAATTTATTTCCCAGTCTTTTGTTAACGTTCGCCTCTACCTCTACAGGTTTCCTCTTGGTAGTAGAATGTATGGTATAGTTGTATTTGAATATTGATCTATTTAGCAGGTCGTCAAAAGAGTCATGTATTTTTTCTGCCGTGATGCAGCGCATAATTTCTGATAGGGTTGAATGGAAACGTTCTATCTGTCCATTCATTGTGCTCATGTAGGGTGGAACTTTAAATATCTCTACGTTATATTGATTTTGCAACATGTGTAATATCGGGGCTGAATTAAGTGATTTCTCATTGTCTATTACAATTTGACTGGGGATGCCAAAGGACATGAGGATGTCTCGAAGGGGGTCTTTGATATCTTGTATTGCTCTAGATTTCACTATTTTCGCTATTGCGTACTTAGAAAATTTATCTATGGCCGTTAGAATTACTTTTTTGTTGGTATAATAGATATCTATGTGAACGATATGACCTGGATATGTTGGAATGGGTGTTGCCTGAAGAATAGTTTGGTTAGGACGTCTTTCATACTTATTTGTTTTGCAAATTCTGCATTGTTTTGTTATTTTGGTGATTTTTGAATTCATTTGAGGGAAGTAGAATTGTTCTAAGAGTTGTATTTTATTTTCTTGCGCGTTTCTATGAGCACGATTATGCTCGTTTAGTATTTCTCTTTCTTGGTCTGTGTCATGTGTCAGGTCAGTCACCATTTTGCGTGTGTAACGTACTTTAAATTTTTGAAAATGAAGCGGGTAGATTTCCTGTATTTTTCCTAAGATACTATCGTTTGTTAGAATGGCGTTTGTAACGGAAGGGTTTAGATACTTTTTTAGAATTTCTATAAGCTTGTCGTTATTATAATCGGGTTCCATTATTGTGTGTCGGTGATAAGTTGGAAAAACAAGCTCAAAATCATAAGCGGTGTTTTGTCCGGTCTTAATTATTAGCTGGTTTTTAAATACATTTATGGGAGCATCTGTAAAAGGTATTAAGTTTTGTGCGGAACTTTTGTCACTGTGCTGTGTAGCTGTCATAGAGTTGATTTTTGTGTTCTGCACTGGCCTTGATAAGGCGTCTGCAACTACGTTAGAGTTCCCTGGTTTATACTTAATTTCATAGTCATACTCTTCGAGGATGGCTTTCCATCTCTTGAGTTTGCTATTCGTGTTCTTGTTGCTCAGTGCGTACGTTAGGGGTTGGTGGTCCGTATAGATTTTTAATGATGCTGATCCGTAAAGGTAATTTCTAAGAGACTTGAGTGCCCATACTATGGCGAGCATCTCTTTTTCATTAGTCGCGTAATGTTCCTCGGTCTTATTTAATGTTCTGGATATAAAGATAATAGGTTTTTTTTCTTGTTCTAACACGGCACCTATGGCATAGTTAGAAGCGTCGGTTGTGAGGTGAAATTCTTTCTTGTAGTCTGGATAATGTAGCATGACTTCCGTAGATGTTAGTGACTTTTTTAATTTTTCAAATGCCTCAATGGCCTCAGGATTTAATGAAATTGGAATTTTTGCAGACTTATGTTTGGACATGCGTCCCTCCTCCCCTCTTAAAAGAGCGGTGAGCGGTTTTGCGAGTTTCGCATAGTCTCTTATAAATCGTCTATAAAACCCGGACATTCCCAGAAACGATCTAAGGTCTTTCAAGGTTTTAGGATGAGAAATTTTATTTATTGCTTCTACTTTTTTTGGATTAGTTTTTATTCCTTCTGCTGAGATTATGAACCCTAGGTATTCCACTTTGTTTTTGAAAAATTCACACTTATCAAGTTGAACTTTCATATTTGCTTTTTCTAATGTTTTGAAGACTTCTTCTATATTTTGCAGATGTTTTTCTTCGTTCTCTCCGAAAACAATAATGTCATCTATGTAGACATAGCAACATTTACCAATTATGTTCCTTAATATGTTGTCCACGGTTCTCTGAAAGATTGCCGGGGCATTTTTTAAGCCAAACGGTAGCCGAGTGTACTCATACTTGCCGTTATTTACCGAGAAAGCGGTTTTTGGGATATCTTTTTCATCAAGAGGTATCTGATGAAATCCGCTTTTAAGGTCTAAGACCGTGAAAAATTTTTGGCTTTTCATTTGAGATAATACCTCGTTTATATCTGGAATTGGGTACCTATCGGGGATTGTTACTGAGTTGAGTTTCCTGTAGTCATTTACTAACCGGTATTTTTTTTCTTCGGATGCGTCAAGTTTTTTCGGGACTATCCATACTGGGGAATTATATGGAGATTGTGAATGCCTAATAATTCCATGGTCAAGAAGTTCTTGTAACTGTTTTTCGACTTCTTCTTTCATTGCCATGGGGTACGGATAATATCTTGAGTAGACTGGGTTTTCTGTTGTAGTCCTTATTTCAGCCTTTATGGTGGTCGTGTACGTCAGTTTTTCGTCTGGTTCCATAAATAGTTTAGGGTATTTTTCGCACAAAATGTGGAGTTTTTCTGCCTGTGATTGTGGTAAGTGGCTTGTTCTCACCTCTAGTTTGTTAACAGTTTGAGACCTTTGTTGTAAAATTTTTATTGCAGTCGTGTTGTTTATGATCATAAAGTCCTTTGCTGTGTGAATCACGGTTTTCAATGCCTTTAGACTGTCATTACCTAGTATTCCATGAAAGGATTTTAATGGTGGTAAGAGAAAAAATTTAAGTATTGTTTTATTTCCGAAAAGATTAATGTTCGTATGTTGCGTTATGGGAATTTTTCCTCCTACTGAATCTGCTGTAAAAATAATTTCATTGGGAGTAGGGTGTTTTACTAGTGAGGGTTGTATGTAATTCTTATTTGATCCTGTGTCAATCAAGAATTTTAAAAGTTTTCCTTCCTTCGTCTTGCACTGGAAATACGGCAAAGACGATTGGGTTAACCTAAAAAATGTATGTCTGAAAAGTCTGCTATGTCATTTTCTTCCGTCATTAATTGATTGGTTTCTTCCAAGTATTCTTCTAACGGTTGTAATTCCTGTTCGTGCTCTTTATTCTGATTTTGATCTTCCATTTGATGGTAATATTCTGAGATTTCATTAGCGTTAGTTTCTGTGTTTTGAATTTTATTTATTCTTTGTAGTTTGGGTGCTGGCTGTTGGAATTGGTTGGATTGAGGAGCTTGTCTCCTAACTGTTTGTCTGTTGTCTTGTGGTCTATTGGTATAATTGAGTGCTCTGGTCTGTAGAAAACTATCAACCTCCATGGGTATTGGTGGCTTTGGTTGGTAAGGTCTAGGTGGTGCTACGGTATTTTGAAAATTGAATGGATTCGGGTTATATGGTCTCTGTGGTGGGGAAAATGCTTGTTGATACGGTCTTTGTGGTTGTAAAAATGGTTGCTGTTGTGATCTTTGTTGTTGTAAGTATGTTTGTTGGTATGGTCTTTGTGATTGTAAAAATTGTTGTTGGTATGGTCTTTGTGGTTGTAAAAATGGTTGTTGGTGTTGTTTCTGTGGGAAGTGAGCAAGTTGGGGATAAAATGGCATTTGTTGAGAGTTTGAATTTCGTTTTGGCGGAATCGGGGGTGCCATTCTATTGGAATAATGTGCCTGTTGTGTGCGGAAATTCTGATTTTCCATCTTTAAGCACAAATGTAAGGCCTGTGGGAGATCTGTTGGTTCACGCATTCCCAGAAGTTTTGATAGGTCGCCTTTAAGGCCTCTGACAAAGGTATCGAGTGCTTTATCTCGATAGGTTTTTGTGAGTAATTGAAGTGCTTCAGCACCAATGTTCATGCAGGCGACTTTATTTAGTATAAGTGTTAGATACACATATACTTCTTGGTAAAATTGTTGTACAGAATTATTGCCCTGTATAAGAGTGGACATCTGGTATTCCAGTGTGCCAAGATCTCGTTTGTCTGCGTAGTGTGTTGCGAGACAATTTGAGATTGCTTCCCAATTTAATGGGGTGTTGTAAGATTCTAGTGCTGTATCGGCATAGCCTACAACTTTATTTCTTACAACATTTAGGATTCCGAAATATTTCGGAGTTCCTTTCATTGAATCATATAACTTCATTATTCGGTCTACACTTTTCTTCCAAGAGGCAAATTCTCTTGGGTCTCCAGAAAATTCGCGAAGACTTCGTACAACATCTGGTATTTTATCAAGCTCTGCTAGGTTTGTTAGGTGAGCATTGTCTATGGTTTGGTCTACGTAACTGTTTTCCCTATGTGTTACTAGTGATGGCACTATAGCTGCACATTCTGCTAAGCAGAGTCTGTGCACTGCTTGGCTGATTGCCAATTCCATTTCTGGAGTAATGGCTTGATTTTGGGCTCGTATTGAGCCTGCTTGACTTGGAACTGGTGTTTCTTGAATTGGGGCTGAAGTTTGAAGTACAGAAGGACGTACCAAGTTGTTTGGATTCATTTTAATTTTATCTATTCCTTTAGTTTCTACAAAAAAAATATTCTTTTAAATATTTCTCCTAAAACTTATAACTTAATTTTCTGGTTTTGCTTCCTTTTAATTTTAATTAAAAAAATTTTATTTCACTTTTCTTATTGTTAAAAAAAAATATTTTATATGTGGACTACTTTTTAAATTTCAATGAATTTTTACTTATAGTTAAATTTTAATAAATTCGAAATGGTTTACATAAATTCTGCAGTCATCGCTGTTCTTGCTGTCATGATGAATTTTGTTTGATGTTTTAGCTGCACTCTTTCCAAGAGTTTTTCTGCTGCAATCTCCTCTATTTCGAGTATTTGTTTATGATGAATTTTTTTGATGCGTTAGCTGCACTCTTTCCAAGAGTTTTTCTGCTGCACTCTCCTCTATTTCGGAATATTTTTAAATTATTAATTTTGTTGTTACTCAGCATCACTTAAGGTTTTTCAGCTGCATTTATTAGTTGTTATTTTTTTAAACACTAAACCGTACCGATCTCGCGAAAGTTCTCCGTTTTACTTTGGTTACTAAGGTTTCACTTTGATACTTATTTTGTACGGCTGCCTGCGGACGAGCACTACAGGCTTTTTTTTCGGGTTTTTACGAATAATCAACTTTTGATTTTTTTACCCATTAGTTGGGCGCCAGTTAATAATATTTAGGTTTATAATGTTTTAAACAATAAAATTTACTTATTATCTTTTATTTAACACTATTAGTTTTATTAACAACAAACTTAATTCATTAATAAGACAACTTGTGTCTGTGAGTAGTTCTTGACGACTAACTTACTTAAAGCTAAGCTTCAGCGAAGAAACGATTGCAAGCATGCGGATTGCAACGTGACGGACAATCAATGCAGACATAGCGTCAGCAATTTAATTGGAATTTTGTTGGTGAAACTCAAAATTAGGTTGCGCGTGTGGGAAGATGTTTATTTAGCGCGAAAAATATTGAATTCGCTGGGAAGAATTTTTGAGTCGTTAACTTATATGTTCTACATGAGAAAGCAACTTTTTGATATTCTCACATATGAGTAGACCGCGTGATTTTAGTTGTCATGTATGCTTACACAGGTATGCTTGCGTAAGTGTAGAACTACGAATTGTGTGGGAAAGTGCTTTGTCAGCATTTTCACACCGAGCTACAACTCAGTTGGCGCAATGTTCTGACATTCCACAATTATAAGTAATATTAGTATGGTTTGTGTTTATCACAACTTCGAGCAATGTTGGTATGTGTATTGACAATTATGTAGTTCCCAATTTCGGGAAATATGTCGCGAGGCAAAATATGCATATGTGCATATTTCATATTTTGGCTCACAACATATATATCTATAACCATTTGAGATTCTTAAGGGTCCTACTGTGTCAATTGTGATTGTTTCGAAACTTGTTGCCGGTGTATCTGTTACAACTAATTTCTTTTTTGTGTGTCACGTTATTTTATTCTTAGTACATGTTGCATAGTTGTTTACGAATTCTTTCACCATCTGTCTCATGTTTTTCCATACGAATCTTTGTTTTAATTTTAGAATAGTTTTCCTTATACCCAAATGTCCTGATGTGTCAGAGTTGTGGAATTCATCTATTATTTTATATTTTTGCAGCATAATTTTTATTTCTATCGGAGCTGTATATTTATAAATTTAGGGATTAGCCGAATCAGACCACTTATATGGGCCCCTTTTCGTCCC
Organism: Megamerina dolium; assembly: GCA_963854835.1. Lineage (NCBI taxonomy): Eukaryota > Metazoa > Arthropoda > Insecta > Diptera > Megamerinidae > Megamerina > Megamerina dolium. Next base: position 61,062,023 of record OY978530.1, read on the forward strand.
TCAAATCGTGTGTTAATTATTTGTTCGGTTGCAGAATTCTTCTACTTCCTTCCTCATAATAACATCACGCGTTATTTCAAGCATCTTTTTGTGGGGTATGTTCCACATTTCGAGTTCATCAATAAATTGGCGACCCAGTGTGGACAACCTCCTGCTTGCCAATGCAGGACACTGGCACACTATGTGCGCCGCTGTCTCTGCCTCTTCCATGCATAATCTGCAAATATCAGCATCCTCCCCATCAACAAGACCCATCTTGCTGAGGTGGTACCTGAAATTGCCATGCCCAGTTATTAATGCAGTCAACCAGCTTAGAGTCGTTCGTCCTAGACTGAGAGCCCTCCCCGATTCACTGCCCTTTGATAGCCTCAACGAAGCCTTTGCCTGTCTACAAGTAGATAAGTTCTCCCATCTCGTGAGATGAAGTTTCTTTATCCACTCTTCGACCTTTGCCTTCACCGTCCCGCTGCTGAGAGCAACTACTGGTTCCGGTCCATAAAATTCAGCTTCAGATCCTTGTCTAGCCAAGGAGTCTGCAGCTTCATTTTGTCCTATACCAATGTGTCCCTTCACCCACATAAGAGTAATCGCATTACTACGAGCACACCCATTAAGTTTCTGAACACATTCGAGCGCCAACTTAGAAGATACCGTAGGTTGTTGCAGCCGCCTGACCACCGCCTGGTTATCGAGTGCTAGCAAGATTTTCTTACCTTGCACCTTTCCATCCAGTAGATGGTCTAACGCATGCATTAGACCTAGCATTTCTGCTTGGTATACCGATACGTATCTTCCCAGATTCAGAGTGCATGCCAGTCCCAACTCTTTAGAGAAGATTCCAGCACCCGCTCTGCCATCCATTAATGAACCATCTGTAAAAATACTGATGTCATTTTCCTCACATACATCATGTGTGAGGCCGTCTTCAATGAGTGTTCTGTGTGACTTTTCAGTCATCTTCAGCCTACCCATTCCCTCCATTGGCATCTGCGACTCCTTTACACTGCTATATAGCAGTGACAGGATGCCCCTGTGCCCCCTCTCTGTGCCGAATCCATACCAGTTATTGGTTGTCTTCAGACGTAATGCTGTTAATGCCGCTGACTTCATAATATGCAAGTCCAACGGCAGCAGCCCGAGAAAAACTTCCAATGCTTCTACTGGGGTCGTCCGGATAGCTCCGGTAATCCCAATACAAGCCATTCTTTGTACCCTATCTAACTTGCTTTTCGCGGTCTTTTGGGTGACCTTAGGCCACCAGACCACAGCAGCATATGTTATTAAGGGTCTGACCATCGTTGTGTAGATCCAGTGCGCTGCTCTGGGAGTGATTCCCCACATGAGACCGAACACTCTCTTACACTGATGCAATACCCGCTTGCCCTTCTGAATCTTGTCATCGACGTGACTATTCCAAGTCAGCTTGTTATCCAGGATGACACCTAGATACTTTACTTCCTTGGATACGTTGATGTTCGATCCAAAAAGCCTAAGAGGGTCTATTGTTAGTCCAGTCCTCCCTTTAGTAAAGAGTACTTTTTCCGACTTACTAGCATTTACAGAGAGATCTTGTTCCGTGCACCATCCTTCAACCATTTTGAGTGCACCTCTCATGGTATCATAAATAGTGTCCAGGAACTTACCGCTCACCGTTACCGCTATGTCATCTGCATACCCGACGGTGTGTATGCCTTTTGAGTCCAGAAGCTGAAGTAGGGAATCGACCGTGATGTTCCAAAGGATGGGCGATAATACTCCCCCCTGTGGACACCCTTTGACTACCCTACCTCTGAGTCTGTAACTCCCATTTTGAAAGTTTATTGCCCTTTTCCTCAGCATGCTGTCCACCCACCTTATAATGGTTGGGCTGACTTCACGAGAAGCAAGGGCCATCCTTAGCTTATCGAAACCAATCTTATCGAAGGCACCTTCTATATCCATAAAAGTAGACATAGACATCCCTCCACAAGACAGTTCCCTCTCCGCTACGCGAACGAGTTCGTGCAGGGCCGTTTCAGTGGATTTGCCAGCTCTGTACGCGTGCTGACACCTGCTCAGTGGTTTTGTCAGAAGCGTTGTCCCTTCCATGTAGTCCGCCAGTACTCCTTCCATACATTTAAGCAGAAAGGAGGTCAAGCTAACCGGCCGGAAAGATTTAGCCTCTGAGTAGTCCCTTTTTCCCGGCTTTGGAAGAAAGACAACCTTAGTCTTTCTCCATTGAGTCGGGATATATCCTGTAGCCAGGCAAGTAATAAATATTCCCAGAAGCCTGTCTACCAGAGCTTCTGCTCCCCACTGAAGTAGGGCTGGAAATATCCCATCTGTACCCGCTGTTTTGAATGGAGAGAAACGCTTAATGGCGTTTATCACTCCATCTCTGGTGACTATCCTTTCAGCTTCCAATCTTTCATTTCTGTTTGCACCCTTGCGGGTGGCTTCCCAAGGATCTTCTGATCTAAAGCTTCCTGGAAAATGCACCTCCATCAGGTATTTCAGTGACTCTCCGATTGTCTCTGTAAAGGATCCATTCGTTTTGCGAATTAATCCCAACTTTGACACCGGGTCCTTTGATATGATCCTCTGTAATCTACATACATCGGTCATATCTTGCATATTTGAGCAAGATTCCCTCCACGTTTTCCTTTTACGGTTGCGTAGAGTCTTCTTCAGCTCCCTTTTCTTTGACTTGTAGTCGTCCCATGCGTTGGGGTCCCCTCTCATGTGACGATTAAAAGCCTTCCTTGTCTCCTTTTTCATGGATTCCAGTTCCCCATTCCACCATGGAGTGGGATCTCCTTCGTCCACTACCGTCAGAGGACATGAAGCTTCAAATGCTTTGATCATGGCTGAGCTGATAGCCCTCACCTGATACTCAACATCTGCAGTTGTTCTAGGTCTCTTAAACCTCCTTGGCAATAATTCCTCAAGAACTTCGCAGTACCTTGTACAATCCGTTCGTTTCGGTATCCTTACCATTCTACAGTCGTTCCTATGTCTTTTATCGGACGTAATCCCAAACTGAATGGCCCTGTGGTCCGACATGGTTAGTCTATCCACAACCCTCCAGTCCAAAATCCTATCCAACATTTTGACATTCGTCAGAGTAACATCAATAACCTCGCAACGACGTGCGTCGACAAAGGTCGGTTCTGTTCCCCTATTGGCAACTTGTAGACCAAATCTTTCTATAAATTCGAGTAGACACTCTCCTCTATAGTTTTCATTGCTGCTGCCCCACACAGAACTGTGCGCATTGGCATCGCAGCCTAAGATCAGACCAACCCCTTTACCATCACAGAATCTCACTAGAGCTTCCACCTCTCTCGAAGGTGGTTCGTCTGGAGAATCGTATGGAAGGTATGCTGATGCGATCATAAATGATCCCGCACCGTCACCTATTCTCACTACTGTGAGATCCGGTGAACACAAGTTAGACATTAGAATCGCACGTATCCCATGTCTAACTAAAATGCATGTCCTCAACTTCCCCTCTGTTTGTGGATAAAACAAAGTGGTCTTTTGTGCAGATAGGCCTTTGATCCTTCCATGAAGAATCCAGGGCTCCTGAACCTGTGCAATGTCAAGCTCATCCTCATCGAAGCTCCGCACCATCATTGCTGATGCTGCTTTGCTGTGGTGAATATTAAGTTGACACACATTTAGTGGTTCCTGGCGCGGACCCACCTCCCGCCCTAATGGCTTCTTCCTTGCAGAATCTGCCACTATCCCCACGCCAGGAGCTGCGTCGCACCCCTCATACTGCATCCTTCTGGAATTTAACGACGGCCTGTTCAAGACCTCAGTTGAGTCTCCCCCCTGCGATCCTGACGGCCTCCGCGTCCTCCCTAGGACACAGCACGGTGAGTACAACACCTGCCCTTTCTGCCTCGCCAAACCCTTCTGTGCGGATAACACTCCATTTGGAAGTGTCCTTCACACAGACGTTCTGGCGCTGCAGCCTTCTGAGGATGATGTCGCTGGCCACAGCATTGCCATGAGCAACAATCACCATCTTCCTCTTTGTCGACAAGGCAGTTAGGCTGTCACATTTGAGCTTCGCACCCTCCCACAAACCGGTTAGGTGCTCCACTGTCTTGCACAGCCATTGCTTGGATAGCTGATTTTTGCACCTTAGTACAATCAATCCGCTCTCCACCCTTGCCCTGCCGACAAATCCAATGTCATTGACATCGTCTTCAAGAGACTCCATGGCATCCAACAAAGATACTTTGAAAGTATCCTCCAGAAGCCCCTCTAGTGACAAGTCCATGACTCCCATAACGAGGTCAGCTTCCGCTACTTGAGCGTAAGTCTTCCTCGCCCTGGTGGGCTCGCCCTTTGCCTGTTCAGCCCGACGTTTAGGCGCTCTGCCAAGACCGCTCGGCCCAGGTACCGCATGCGAGGACTGTGAGTCCGCTGGGTTAACAATCTTTCCAGATTGTCCACCCCGCTCATCACCTCCCGACGTCGGATTTCCCTGTCCCGTCGTTCCCAGAGCTACTCTACCCGTGTTAGGCTTGGGCCTCGAGCTCCTTTCGGAGCGACTGACGGCCTTTATAATTGGCCGTCCATCTCTCCGAGCATTTGCCCCTTTTGGTGTCTGCGTGGAAGAATTATCAACCTTCTCAAGAGACGGTTGTCCATCCTTCCCAGCATCCACCTCAATTGGCCCCTCCGTCGTCTTCGGATGAGGCTCCTCAGGCGTTGAACTTTTCAAAGTGGTTCCGGAGCTATCGCCCCTGAACCTCTTCTCCGAGTTCTCCACCTCCAAGGTCGACTCATCTTGCAGAAGTCCACTGAGTTGGCCCGAGAGCTGCTCAATGGTCTTCTCCGACGACTTCATGGCCTTTTTACGTTGTCTCTTTCGCTTCTGCTTCTCCCGTTTCTTCAACAGGATTCGCTCTGCTCTTGAGACTCCGTCCTTTTCGCTTACACCTGATAAAGCTAACGATTCCGCTCCACTAGGATCGTCTTCGTCCACACCATCAGATGTTCGGCCAGATGTTTTACGCTGCCTCCAAACCGGCTTCCCTGCCGACCTGGTGACACCGTCCTCTTTGTTCAACACCGTCGTAGCCGCCGGCTTAGGTCTTCCGAGACCCGTTCCGTCAGCCGCAACAGATGCTGTCATTGATTTTGGGCTGGCTAAAAGCTCGGCTTCTATGGAAGCCTCATTTTCCGCCAACCCCTCCACTACTTTTCCCGCCGTGGCTACCAGCACTACTTCGTATGAGGCAGTGCTGTCCGCCATTGCAGGAATTTCGTTCCGAGTTCCAGAGGTGGGAACGAGTGGTGCAGCTAACAGCTCGGCCTCTGGTGAAGCCTTATTGTCCGCCGTTCCTCCCGTTAACACCCCCGGAACCCCAGATCCAGTTTTTGGGTTTTTACAATCAATCTTGTTCCCACGAGTTGCGAAGAAATAAATGTCCGCCTGCGCAGAGATTCGCAGTACGCAGGTAAGGCTAATTATTACGGAGGGCGCCAGGTATCCGTAAGCTCACGTTAGCGACTGGGCTATTTGAAAAAGGGGCCCCCAGCCAGGCTGATTTTCGGCACGGATCGCTTAACACCTTAATCCAGCCCCTCACCTCCGACCATGATAAGAGTACGTTGCCGAATGCTGTACTATTGAAGAGTAACAAACACTCACCAACTTACCCTTATCTTAGCTAGATACCGCCTGACATCGTACAGGCTAAACTGTGGTATCTATTTCCAGTCGGCACCCTCGAGGCGAGTTCAGTGGAGGATTTTGCCGACCTCGGAGCTGTATATAGTAATATGTTTATTGGCGAGTCTTTGTTAATTTGCAACCGGTTGTACATAGTTTTAAATTCATTTATATCGATCGATTTAAAAATATAATTGTTATCACTAAGGGCTAGCTCCTTAACATGTGATTTACTTAGTAAACAATGTAGTTTCTCCAACATCGAACCTAGATCCAAAGGGTCATCACTACACGTTACATGCACTTCTTTGGCATTTATAATTTCAGTATTCATAATTTTTTTAACGTCATTAATAGATGTACATTCCCATATATGGAGTTCATGACTCTCCTTTTTTGGATATGTCATCATTTTCAAAGCGTTTTTGATGTTGTTCTTTTTTGTGAGATCCCTTCATATTGCTCGCATTATTGAAAGTTGTATCTTCCTTGCTCCTTTTTACTACTAATATTTCCTCAGTATTATTTTCTTCACTCTCTTTTGGCGGTATTAATTGTTTGAGGGTGCTGCTTTTTAATTTTATGCGTGACAATGCGTCTGCATTAGTGTTACATTTGCCTTCCTTGTACACTATTTCAAAGTCGTAGTCCGATAGGTCTAATCGGATTGTAGTCATTTTTGATAACGGATTTCTGTGAGTAAATAATGAAACTAATGGTCTGTGATCAGTGACCACAATAAATTTTCTTTTGTATAGATATGGTTCGAAAAAGTTTATTCCCCAGTGTATAGCTAATAGTTATTTTTCAATGATTGGTTTTTTTATATCATGTTTCTGCTAGGATTTGCTTGCATATGATATTGATAAATCATGACCTATCTCAAATTGTGAAAGTACTGCTCCTAGCGCGAAATCGGACGCGTCTGTAGTAAGAATAAATAAAAAAAAATAAATATGTGGCACTTAAAGCCCTAAAGGGCTCATTGGCCGAGCTTCTCTTACATTACTGTTGTTCGTCTTAAATATGGACAGTATTAGAAGGGACCTACTTATTTTAATCGGTTCCGAACGGCAGAACACTTGTGACATCACTTTTTCTGAGCTTTGTTACAGAGTAAGAATAAATGGCTTGTCAAAATTTGGGTATTGTTTCTGTTTCTGTTTTAATGTGTTAAATGCTTTGTCACATTTTTCAGACCAAATGAAAGGTACGTATTTTTTTAGTAGAGAATTTAAGCATTTTCCGATGGCTGCGAAATCTGGTATGAATAGCCTGTAATAATTACAAAAAGCTACAAATCTTTTTACTTTATCGGCATTTGTTGGTTGTGGATATTTTAAAACTACTTCGCATCTTGCAGGATCTGTTTTTATGCCTTTATCAGTTATAAGGTGTCCTAAATAAATAGCTTCTGATTCCAAAAATTGACATTGTTCGAAAACTTTTATGAGATTTTGATTATGATGATCTAAAGAACATCCAAATATGATAATATCGTTTACGTATAAAAATGCTTCTGAGTTTAAACTGTTTGATGAAATTTTTAAACCGAAATGTAAGCGTTTGAACTGGTAATGTCCATCTTGTGTCATTATCCCACTGTCATGGGTCTAGAATTTTTATCTAATGGTATTTGGTGAAATGAGCTAGTCATGTCCAAAGTTGGGAAGTATTTGGCTCTTCCTAACATGTCTAAAACGTCTTCTAATCGTGTAAGTGGAAATTTGTCGTTTATTATCTTTTCATTGAGTTTTCTAAAGTCTACTACTAATTGCCGTTTCTTTTTGTCGTCTTTACTTTTCTTAGGTATTAGTAGTAATGGTGAATTGTAAGGGCTTATAGATGGTTCTATTATGTTACTGTCTAACAGGTTTGTACTTGTTCTGTTATTTCAGGTAGTCTGTAGGTTTTTATGTAAACTGGTGTGTTATCAGATAAATTTAGTCTTTGTGTATAAAAATTATTTGTGGTAAGGTTTTCTCCGTATATATGAAAACTCAATTGGTATTTTCTGAATATTTGAGTAAGTTTTCTTCTGGACTTTTCATCTAAGTTTCCTAATTTTAATTCTTTAATTAATTTTTCAAAACCAGTTTCATCGAATTTGTCTTCAATACCGTGATTTTTTCTCATAATATGGTAACCGCTTAATAGTTCAAGTTTCGGTTCAAGTTTTTGTAAAGTTATTTCTGTGTCATTTACAAGGTGCGACAATTATGTATTAAGACTCGAACCATATCTCAGCAACCAAGCGCGCCGTCATGCGTTTTGAAGCTTCTACCTTCCTCTACTAACTGTCAAAATTTCATGGCATTTGGTTGGCATTTAATGTCTATTGACATTCATTTTACAAAACACGTGTTCGTTTGATGTTGAAATTTTAACATGGAGTAAAGAGCGGTCATTAAATTCCACGCAAAAATTGTTAAAAGTGCATCAGAAACATTCGGAATGATGCAGCAAGCGTATGGCGATGCTTGTTTATCAAGATCAAATGTTTTTATATGGCATAAAGATGAAATAAAAGAAGGAAGGCCAATTTCAGTGCGGACGCCGGAAGCGATCCAGAAAGTTCGTGATTTTATTACGAACGAGGCCTTAAACATCAACAGAGAAACTATCCGAATCATTCTTCAAGAGGATTTGGGCAAAACAAAGGTCTGCGCGAAATTTGTTCCACACACATTTACCGACCACCAAAAATTAATGAGAGTCAGTCATTCTAGAGACATGGTTGCAGCTGCAGAATATGATCTAAACTTCCTGAAAACAATTGTTATGGGTGATGAAACATGGTGTTTCCAATACGATCCAGAAACCAAGCGTCAAAGTGAGGAATGGAAATCAAAAAACTCACCACAAGCCAAAAAAAAAACACGAAAGTTCCATCAAAAATCAAAACAATGCTCATCACATTCTTCTTCGTCAAACAGTTACTTCCGCATGTTACGTCGAAGTTTTGAAGTGTTTGATGTCCAGAATCCGTCGTGTTCGACCAGAATACCGCGATCCAAAAACTTCGACCCTGTTGCACGATAATGCACCGAGTCACACAGCACTCATTGTTTGTCAATTTTTGGCTCGGAATCAGGTCTGTGTGTTTAATCACCCGCCGTATTTACCTGATTTGGCACCGTGCGACTTCTTTTTGTTCCCAAAACTGAAATTGAAGTTGAAAGGATGCTTTTTTGATGACATTCAGACCATACAACGGGCTTCGACGAGGGCACTGGAGGCAATTCCGAAAAATTAGCTGGAACACGCGTTTGAATCACTATTAAATCGATATAATAAGTGTATTGCCGTAGCTAAGTGGTTAGTGTGTTCGCCTTCTGATCTGTAGGTCGTGGTTCAATCCCCGGCTGATGCATAACAAATTTAATATCGATAAGATTTTTCTTTCGAATGGTACCCACCTGTCGGCAAGCAATTGGCAATTCTTCCGACAGTAACAACTTGCCATGAAAAAGCTTCTTAAAGAACTCTGTGACAAAGCTCAGAAAAAGTGATGTCACAAGTGTTCTGCCGTTCGGAACCGGCTAAAATAAGTAGGTCCCTTCTAATACTGTCCAAATTTAAGACGCACAACAGTAATGGAAGAGAAGCTCGCCCAATGAGCCCTTTAGGGCTTTAAGTGCCATATATTTTTTTTTTTTTTTAATAAGTGTATTGAATCAGGAGGAGAATTTTTTTAATAAATATACCGAAAAATTAGCAGATATCGTGTTTTAATTGTGTTTTCTAGAGGCAGTCTTAATACATAATTGTTGCACCTTGTATGTTTACTATTTTAATATAGCAAATGCCTTTTGCTGGTGCTATTGAATTTGCTAAAAATACGCCTTGTGCTAATTCTTGATTTAAAATTAAACTGTCTTCTTCTATACTCAAAATGATCGGAAGTATTATTTCTGATCTTGGTGGTAGTTTAAAGTGTTTGTGTTTCGGAATTTTACTTAATAATGGTATAACATAGTCATCGTTTTCAAGCATTACTGTAATTGTAAATGTTTCGTAGTCAATTTTACACATATACTTTACCAAGAAGTCTCTACCTGGTATTCCATCTGTATTAATAGGGAATTGGTCGTCTACCATATGGAACTTTTGCGTAGCTATCTGGTCTTCAAATCCAAAGGAAAAATTTGCCGTTCCCATTGAATAGATTATCTCTTCGGTTATGCCTGTTAATTTACATTTTGTTTCATTGTTAATATCGAGGTTATGGTTATTCGCAATGTAGAATGATATAATTAGTTACGTTTTCTGAGAAAAGGTATATTTTTAATGTTCTTTCTTTGTTTAATTGTGTATTTCCCCAGGAGCAACATAGTGACTGTACCCCTGGTCGCTTCCGTTTTCCTGCTGTTGTATTACATGCAGGTTGCGACCGTTTTGACTGTAGTTTCTGTTGCGGTTCTGGTTGTTACTGTGTGACCTATTTTGGTTATTTGTGTTCCTGTTGTAGTTATATGAATGGTTATTGTTATTTTTTTATTTTTTATTTTTTATTATTGTTATTGTGGTAGTTGTTGCTGTTGCTTCTACCATTCTCGTTGTTGTTGTTATAACTATTTCTTCCGCTACCGCTGTAATTATTTCTAGTATTATTGTTGTTACTATTGTAATTATTTCTACCATTGGCTGGTTGGATGGATACGTGAACAATCAAAATTGCCGTATTTGATGTGAAGAGTAGCCAGAAACATTGCAAGAACTGCCAACGAATCCAGAAAAATTAATTATTTGGTGAGGATTATGGGCCGGTGGAATCATTGGATCATACTTTTTCAAAGACGTCGAAGGCAGGAGCGTTACTGTGAATGGCGAGCGCTACCGTGCGATGATTACAAATTTTTTTTACCAAAAATGATATGTGGTTTCAACAATACGGTGCCATATGCCACACAGCACGCAAAACCATAGCCCTATTGAGAGGTGAGTTCAGTGAACAGTTTATTTCACGTTTGGGGCTATGTTAAGGCTCATGTCTATAGCGTCACAACAGTTGACGAACTGAAGCCAATATTGAAGAATTTATTCGTGAGATACCGACCGATATGTTGGAGAGAGTATGCCAAAATTGTACCCAGCGTATGAACCATTTGAGTCGCAGTCGCGGTCAAGATGAAATCATCTTTAAACATTGAATTATATAGATCGTTCTATCGACTCAAAAAAAGATTTCATACATTTCTCTAAAATTTATGTGTTTTTAAAAAATCAAATCCGAAGGTTCTTAAAAAATACCCTGTATTGCGCACTACTATGGTTTGCGGGTCTGCAGTAAATGGCGAAGCTTTCCACGCTTGTTCGTTGGAAAATGCAGAGCTATTCGTAGCTGAATACCTATGATTCTATATGCCTCCGTCCATACACAAAATCCTTATCCATGAAGCAGATATAATAAAAAACTTCTCGCTTCCCATAGGAATGATATCGGAGCACTTGAAGCATGAAACACTGAAAGACACCAGAGTGCACAGAATGACAGATTTGTTTCATGGACTATTAATATTGTCAGACCTTTTAATAACATTCAAGAGTAAATCAACTTCACAGTTATCCAAAAATAACTCTGAGTTGGATGATAGCGTGAAACAAATGCTTTTAATAGAAAATTCGGATTTATAATAACATTTTTTGTTATTAGAATACATAATTAAACATAAAAAAAAATTAAGTTTTAATATTAATAAAAACAAGTGCAGAAGAAAAGCCGGGTTTTTATCCACTTTATTCGCATTTTCGCAGAACGCTGAGATGAACTATAGGAAATATACGTATCAAATTTGGATGAATTCGATGAAACGGTTTTAATGATATGCATATTTGCCAAAAGGTAGTTTGTTTTTGTTGAAATCATTGACGAACTAGTTGTGGTTATTGAGATTGTAAAGCATGCTGAATTTAGTATGCATTTGAGTAGTAATGGCGAAGAGTATTGTACATTCCATGAGTATAAGAATATAGAGATTAATCGTAAACCAGATGCAAAACGTGGAATGAAAGAAGTCGCGTTGAGATTCGCTCAATACGTATAAGAAGAGCGTCGAGAGTAATTTTTTCTGAATTTATTTTATGAGAGAGATTTTGTTTGGCTGAGCACCGTAAATACTCATACTTTCTCTCAAAAATGGCTCTGGTGAGCTTCACCAGGAATAAAGATCCGCTGTGCTAGGAAAAAATTCCCACGTAAGATCTTTGTACATATTTTCATTGGTTTAGAGCACCGAAGGTACAACCATGAACTGTATGAGCTGTATGCAGATAATGACATAGTAAAATGCATCGAAAGATTGGAAGCATCCACTCCAGCCAAAAAGGTGTTATATTTAGAACTCACTTTCGTAGGACGTGGAAGAGGAAGGCCCAAACTCCGGTGGACAGACCAAGATTAGAGAAGCTGTCTCCGCTTGGAATTTCTAACGAGCGTCATCTAGTAAAAACTAATATGTCTAGTGAAGAAGAATACAAACGGCTTAAATTGATTTTCAGTTATAATGACCGCATAAAGCTTTACTCAGAAATGACGAAGAAAAACTGACGTAAACACAATTGCAGCGGTCGACGGCGATGGTAATCAGCTTATCATTATCTTTGTATTAATTTTTTTAAATTTAATTTTTTCCTGAATATGCAACTATAAGTATATTTAAACTTCTTCAAATTTAAAAATGAAATTAATCCATGTGATATCTCAGATCCATCAACACTCTGCCGTCTCCGCTTGATGGTAAAAATAAAAAATGATTTAAGACGATGGAAAGACGTGGGTGGTAAAACCGCTTCCGCTGCAAATATGTGCCATTTCATATGACATTATGATTTTAATTTTAACAGCGGTTAAACGTCAATCGCTTTACCGTCGTCCACTGCACTTGTGGGTTGAGCTGGAGCAAGTAAGTACGCTGTGTTTTCTTTGAAAAGACCCCACCTTTCAGCTACAGTATGCAGGAGCTTTCAGTTTTTCATACACAGTCATAATTATGTCTGCAGAAGCAAATTATCTGTGGTAAATTCGAGGAAAACGAGGAGGAAAGCATCGAAAGCCTAGCAGTGCGAGACTTTAACCCGCTAAAACCACCTCTCGTCCGGACGGAAGACTCCTCCTGGAACAACCGCTAAGTATTTCGTTAGGAAGACCGTCATGAGCGATTTCGCTCGTAGTTCGTTAGGTAGGTCATTTAGTTCTATACGTCGGAGCTCAGTCATCATTCGTGCAGCTACCGATTGTACTACCACCCACTTTTCAAGCGATTCGCACATGTGCGATATCAGGTTGCTATTTGTAGGGAATTCTCCAAATGCTTCCTGCATAGCTTTCCTCTCATTTCTAAAGCGAGGACAACTAAAAAGGACGTGTTCTGCATGTTCAATTTCACCAGGACATTCAGAAAGGATCTTCCTCGTGCTTAAAACGGTGTAGATATTGCTTAAAACATCCATGTCCGCTTATCAATTGGGTTAGATGGAAATCCACTTCACCATGTCTTCTGTTAAGACAAACTCTACGTTTGATATCAACCTGTATGTCCATCTACCTTTCACGAATGTTTCCCACCTCTGTTGCCACTCCAAGAGACTACGTCGCCTCTCTTCCTCCTTTGATGTATTTCTGTCCGATGAGTGAATTCGCTGCAGTTTGCGTGCCAATATGTCAATAGGTAGCATTGACGCAATGACCACGATGCGCTTTTCGCATCGTCCGACACGGTGCGAAAAGCGCTAACTACCCGCAGTGCACTCAAACGGTATGTAGATCTGATGCCAGCCATGTATGTAGCTTTCTGTGTTGCGTCAGCCCAAACTGGAGCTACATACAGCATGATGGAGCTTGTTACCTTTGCAAGCAATTTCCTTTTACTAGAACGGGGTCCACCTATGTTCGACCTTATGCGCCACAAAGCATTATTCACCTTTGCAGCTTTATCGCTAACCGCGGCAAGGTCTTCCTTAAAAGACAGCCGTGTGTCAATTCGTACGCCCAGGTATCTGATGTGGGTAGCGAGGTGATTTCATGGTCACCAACCTTGAAGGTGGAAACCTCGTGTACTTTCCGTGTGGTCAGGAGTACCGCTTCTGTTTTTTCGGCCGCTAGTTGTAATCCAGCGCTGTGTAACCACCTCATGATGATGTTTACTGCGTCATTGCATAGTTCCTGCACTTTAGGTATTGTCTTCTCTATTACAACCAGTGCTATATCATCTGCATAGCCAATCAACTTGGTTCCTGCTGGAATACTTATCTTCAGGATGTCATTGTACACAGCGTCCCATAATGTCGGGCCAAGTACTGAGCCTTATGGAACGCCCCGCGAAACGTTATACTGTTTCACGCCCACATCTGTATCGTATAGCAGTACTCTCTTGTCGAAGTAGTTGGCGATTATCCGCGTCAGGTACTTTGGGGTGCTAAAATTTTCCAGTGCCTGTATGATCTTCGGCAACCTTGCTGTGTTGAAGGCGTTCTTGACGTCCGGTGTTACTACTGCGCAGTATTTCTTATTACCCCACCTCCACCTTATTCCGCTAGTAGCTTCACGACCTATATTTATTACCATTTGCACCGTATCTATTGTAGACTTCCCTCTGAGGAAGCCAAATTGTGTGGATGATAAGCCATTTGGCCGATCCAACGTCTCCTGCAAACGATATATATATATATATATATATATATATATATATATATATATATATATATATATATATATATATATATATATATATATATGTGTGGGTGTGTGTGTGTGTGTGTGTTGGGTGTTCGTTTACAAATTTGACCCAAACTTAAACACATGTTTCTTATATTTGAAACCAGCTTTATTATATCAAATATGTGCCGTCGATAACGATCGTTATGTTTCGTCGACTTTATTCCTCGCCATAGAACGAGATAGAATGGTAGAATACCTTTTCTCGGTATCACTGAGCGCCCTGCTCGCAAAAGCTATTGGTCTATCTTTTCCAATTTCACCTTGCGATAGAATTGCACCTACAGCCTCGTTGCTGGCATCTGTTGTTAACACAAAAGGCTTAGAAAAATCTGGGTAGGCTAAAATTGGCGGAGAGCAAATTGCTTGCTTCAAATCTTCAAAAGCTTTCTGACATTTTTCTGTCCATTCAAATTTCGCGTCTTTCCTGAGTAGTTTGTTGATTGGCAGTGCCATACTAGCCATATTCTCAACAAATTTTCGGTAATAATTTACTAAACCTAGAAATGCCTGAACATCTTTCTTATTTGTTGGCACAGGAATATTTTTAACACATTCCACCTTACCAGGGTCTGGTAACGCTCCTTCCTCAGTGCATTTATGGCCTAGGTAAATTATCTCTTTTCGTAGAAACTGGCACTTTTCTGTATTTAACTTCAAGTTATGTTTACGTAAAAGTCCAAATACTCTTCGTAAACGCGACTCATGTTGTGCCAAGTTCCGACCATAGACGACGATGTCATCCAAGTAGACAAAACAATCTATACCTTGAAGTCCTGTTAGTACATGGTTCATTAGTCTTTGGAAGGTGGCAGGGGCTCCTGTTAAACCCAAAGGCATTCTGTTAAATTCATAGTACCCAACACCTGTACTAAACGCTGTTTTTTCTCTGTCTGATTCTTTCAATAACACTTGATGATACCCAATGGCCAAATCAAGTGTAGTGAAATATCTACAATGACCTAACTGGTCTAATATTTCGATGCGTGGAATGGGAAAAACTTGTTTAATAGTGGCGTCATTTAATTTCCTGAAATCTACTACTAGTCTCCATTTTCTTTTACCATCTTCTCCCGGTTTCTTTGGCACCAAAAGTATGGGAGGGCGATGATGAGCTGGGAATAATTATGTCGTCTTCCAACATTTTGTTTACTTGCTTATTGATTTCCTCCTTATGCGCTTCTGGTAGCCTGTACTGCCTTTGGTTGATTGGCGCCTGGTCTGCTTTTATTGGTATTGTGTGTTTTATACCTGTGGTGTGAGACAGTTTGTCACCTTCCAAAAAAAATAAATCGTGGAATAACTTAAGTATTCCATCTATGGAACTCTTTTAATCAATGTTTAAGTTTTTGTCTAGTTCAATTTTTTCTAATATTTTGGTAACCCTTTTTTGGATATTAGTTTCCTTGATGTTATTTATTTTATGAGCTATGTTGTACTCTTCGTGTTCTAAATGATTAAATTTAATTATATTTATGTTAAGCTTATTATTTACAATATATGAATCTATATTCGTATTGAGAATTGGGACATAAACTGTGTTGTCCGTCACACTGCCCAATGTCTCCCCTAAATATATTCCAGGAGATACTTCCTGTTTCTCTACTATAATTGTTTCAAAATTCGTATTTACTTTAATAGGGACTACCTTCATAGTTCTCCCAGGTACTACAACCTCACTGGTGTGTAGTATTCTATTACCCTCGTACAACGGTTTAGAGGTAAAGTCATCAAATGCTGTTTTCATTCACCGAAGAAAATCAGCTGCTTTTTCATAGTATTTATAACCGATCGGTTCCATAAATTGTCTCTGCCTAGGATACCATCAGCAGGTATCCCTCTCTCTTCAGAGATTAAGTGTAGTTCTAAAATCAAATCTTTCGTCCTCTCATGTTGGACTGCTTCTCACCCTAATGTGGTGACAAATCCTCCGAATGCACCACTAAGATTTTTGCTTAAATGTCGCTTCTTGCTAACAGAATCATTAATTACTGATGACTTTATTAAACTGGTATCTGCCCCAGAGTCTACAAGTAAAATGAGTTTTCCATTTTTTGCTTCCTCACACTCAATGAACACATCATCTACATCAGAGACTCCCAATCAGAAGCCATCTTTGTTATTACTCTAGTCTCTCTAGTATGCCCTTTTTTGTCGCAGAAGGAGCAGGTAGGAACTTTCCTTTGGCTATTTTGGGGTCTTACGTTATTATGTTTGTATTTGTTCACTCCGAGTGGCATCTTCTCATTTCTGTTCTGGTGAAATGCCACTGTATTACTGGCCTCAGTCTGGTGAACGTCGTTTAAATATAATGTTCCCATATTAAACTGATTGAATCGTTGTCCTCTTTCGAGCAGAATACCCGTATTTACGGCATCCTCTGCTAATTCTTCTAACGTGCCCGTCTTACCTAGCATATGAGTTTTTAACAATGGATCTTGAAGGCCTGATATAAAAGATGTCCTGGCATACCCCTCTAGCTCTTTTAACAACGCTTGGTCTCCGACCCCACCATATCTATTCTAAATATATTGTATCGCCGTGGATTGTAAATAACCTAATCTTCTTGCAAAAACACGTATATCTTCCTGAGGTAGTTGGCGTGCGACTTGTATTTGGTGCGTGAGCGGTTCCAGGCGAACGGTCTTCAAAAATATGTGTTTCGCAGAAGTGTATACAATTCTTCTATATTAGCGAATTTCTTACTTAGCACCAAGTTGTAAGCATCACCATATAGTCGCCGTTTTATACAAGCTACGAAATCTTCCAACTCGTCGGGTTTTATGGCTTTTCTTGCTAATTCGCACCCAGAAATGAACTGGTGTACTTCGGTCCTCAAATCTTTAGACTCCGCTCCAGTGAGTACTGGGACTAGTCTACTGACGGTCTGTGCAATTTCGTCAATACGCATTTTTAGCCTTACTTCAGGTTGTACTTCTAGTTGTGTTTTTCGTACTGGTGTACGGCGACGAAGAGGTGTCTCCTGTGCTATGCACAGTTCTCTTTCAGGATTCCTCTCTTTTGCCTGGAGTGCACTTAGCTGCTCAGAGTCAACCGAGGTTCTGAGCCTTTTCTCTATAAATTCTTCTGAAATGCCCTTTTCTTTTAGTAAATCTTCTACTTCCTTATTTCTATTAAGAGTCTTAGTAATCTCTACTTCTAGCTGTTTCGCGTCGGATCCCTGTTTTACGATCTGAGTTCGCAGAGCCCTAATTTGTACCTCTGCTGCCTCTAAATCGTCCTTTTGTTTTAAGGCTGCTTCAGCCTGGCTTTTTAATAGTTATTTTAGCTCTGTTAACGTGGCCTCTAATTCCTGTATTGGAATTAGTACCTTTCCGTGATGCACCTTTGATTTTATGAGCTGGAATTGCTCGTATGTGCTGTGTTGCTTAATCAAGTTCCACACGAAGTCGATTGACTCGGTTATTGCCACGTCTAGCTCTGTTGCTAATGATTCGTAGGATTTCTTGTCCATTAGACCACAAAAAGGCAAACACCCACTAGAATCAAGGCCTGTACTGCGTTAAACTTTCAACGTAAAACACCTTGTATATTCAAGATATTTCGCAGTATCCTACCGGCTGCGCCAAAATGTTGTGTACTATTTTTCCACAACACTTACTAAGTACCTAGCTCACAAGATTCACACCTAGACCTAAGCTCTTGAATATCCCTCGAGTCTAACACACTCGTTGACTGAAATAAAACAATTATATTTTATTAAGGATACTTGCGGTTTCTACTTTATTGCTGGTGTTTTTCACTTTTACACTAATACTGGAGGGCCTCGTAAGGATCGCAGTATTTATACTTTTCTTAAGCTAACACTTCGGTGTAAGACTCACAACTGAACAAACACTGCCTTCAGTAAGCTGGCAGCTTATATCCATTTTTCTAATACTAGCCACATATCAATCTGCCCATTTATATATATTTATTATCTTTTATTTAACACTATTAGTTTTATTAACAACAAACTTAATTCATTAATAAGACAACTTGTGTCTGTGAGTAGTTCTTGACGACTAACTTACTTAAAGCTAAGCTTCAGCGAAGAAACGATTGCAAGCATGCGGATTGCAACGTGACGGACAATCAATGCAGACATAGCGTCAGCAATTTAATTGGAATTTTGTTTGTGAAACTCGAAATTAGGTTGCGCGTGTGGGAAGATGTTTATTTAGCGCGAAAAATATTGAATTCGCTGGGAAGAATTTTTGAGTCGTTAACTCCTCCCCCTTTAAAAGTGCGCAGTGTCCTCACTGTGTTGCGTTGAAATAGGAGTTTGGAAAACTCCCGAATTTGTTAAGATCATGTTCGTTATTTTTATTGATTTGGATTTTTTCCAAATTCTTTTAAAAATGATTACAATTAAAATGAATATGATGATTCCGAATGTTCCACAAATGCCTGTCTTAGCTTTAGATTCCAGGGTTTCTATTACATTAGTGTTAGCGATGTGTAAATCTTTTAGCAGTTTTAGTGATAAGATTTCTTCGAAATTTATGGACATGTTTTTTGATTGAATCAGAGCTGGCAGGGGGTTAGCTCTAGAAATTTCGCCATTTTCGTAAATTCTTTGATCAACTTTAACGGTGGCATTATGGAATTTTATTAGAAAGGTACCATCTATGTTGATTGGTTTTTGATCTATCACTATAGTACCATTATAAGAATTGAATAGGAGTACGCCAGGTTTTATTTCCGTGACTGGAAGAACATGTTCTGCATTAGTCATAATACAGGAGGAAGGTTGTCCCTGAAGTAAATTGGGCAAACAAGTGCTTTTAGTAATGTCGTTTAGAATATTCTCATTGCAAATCGATATCTCGCTCAGCGTCTTACATTTATCTGTGATTTCTAGTATGGAACCTTTACAAATTATTATCTTATCTCTAGGTATTTTAATAATTGAGTTCTTATTTTTAACAGGTTTTACAATCAAGTTCCTACAATTCTCTTCGTTTGTTTTTGGTAAACTAACAATATAAATTAACAATAGTCCATTGGATGCTATCTTTATTTCGCCGTATTCTATGGCTTCTATTAAGTTAACGTATGGTAGTTTTTGTTTCTCGAAAAAATCTTTCGTTAATTTTATTTCTAGTTCTGATAATATAAACGAGTTTATAACTCCTGCTTTTGCCCATTGTATGGCATAGTCTATGTTTATTAATTCTTTCTTTATTATTTTAAGCTTACGTTCTACTATATTTGCTAAATTTTCCTTAATTTCGATATTTAACTTTATATTGTTTGTTATTGTATTCGTTTCTTTAATTAATTCATTAATTTTTTTTCTCCATAGCTCTATTGATAACTACTTGCCTATTGTTGTTTTCTAATAAGTTATTTATTTTGTCTGATATAATTTTAAAGTCGTCGTGGTCAGGTGAACCAGCGATCCATTTCCAGAGCGTGCCAATTTCGTTTATAGCTCTTTTGTTTCTCTTGGGACTCAGTCCTTGAAATATGGTTGTTATTGTCTGAAGTTCATGCATTAAGTACGGATAATATTTGTCAGTGCTCGTTATGTCATCTCTTACAGTTCTAATCAATTCGTCTATCATGGGTGCGTATTGTTGAAGGTCAATCAAGTGGATAATTTTGAAAGTAGATGTTTGAATCCTTGCAATTCCCGTTTCCAATGTTACTATTTGTGCGTTGGTATAATCTAGGATCTGTACTTCCCCTTGGCACAAGGTACAAATTAATCTGAAACAGTTTATGATTTAATGAGACTTTTGTGAATTATTCTTCCTGAGTGAGTTAGTACTGTGTTTCCCTGGTCTTCTTTAACCCTTTCTTCTTGGTAGCGGGGGGATAATTTATTTCCCAGTCTTTTGTTAACGTTCGCCTCTACCTCTACAGGTTTCCTCTTGGTAGTAGAATGTATGGTATAGTTGTATTTGAATATTGATCTATTTAGCAGGTCGTCAAAAGAGTCATGTATTTTTTCTGTCGTGATGCAGCGCATAATTTCTGATAGGGTTGAATGGAAACGTTCTATCTGTCCATTCATTGTGCTCATGTAGGGTGGAACTTTAAATATCTCTACGTTATATTGATTTTGCAACATGTGTAATATCGGGGCTGAATTAAGTGATTTCTCATTGTCTATTACAATTTGACTGGGGATGCCAAAGGACATGAGGATGTCTCGAAGGGGGTCTTTGATATCTTGTATTGCTCTAGATTTCACTATTTTCGCTATTGCGTACTTAGAAAATTTATCTATGGCCGTTAGAATTACTTTTTTGTTGGTATAATAGATATCTATGTGAACGATATGACCTGGATATGTTGGAATGGGTGTTGCCTGAAGAATAGTTTGGTTAGGACGTCTTTCATACTTATTTGTTTTGCAAATTCTGCATTGTTTTGTTATTTTGGTGATTTTTAAATTCATTTGAGGGAAGTAGAATTGTTCTAAGAGTTGTATTTTATTTTCTTGCGCGTTTCTATGAGCACGATTATGCTCGTTTAGTATTTCTCTTTCTTGGTCTGTGTCATGTGTCAGGTCAGTCACCATTTTGCGTGTGTAACGTACTTTAAATTTTTGAAAATGAAGCGGGTAGATTTCCTGTATTTTTCCTAAGATACTATCGTTTGTTAGAATGGCGTTTGTAACGGAAGGGTTTAGATACTTTTTTAGAATTTCTATAAGCTTGTCGTTATTATAATCGGGTTCCATTATTGTGTGTCGGTGATAAGTTGGAAAAACAAGCTCAAAATCATAAGCGGTGTTTTGTCCGGTCTTAATTATTAGCTGGTTTTTAAATACATTTATGGGAGCATCTGTAAAAGGTATTAAGTTTTGTGCGGAACTTTTGTCACTGTGCTGTGTAGCTGTCATAGAGTTGATTTTTGTGTTCTGCACTGGCCTTGATAAGGCGTCTGCAACTACGTTAGAGTTCCCTGGTTTATACTTAATTTCATAGTCATACTCTTCGAGGATGGCTTTCCATCTCTTGAGTTTGCTATTCGTGTTCTTGTTGCTCAGTGCGTACGTTAGGGGTTGGTGGTCCGTATAGATTTTTAATGATGCTGATCCGTAAAGGTAATTTCTAAGAGACTTGAGTGCCCATACTATGGCGAGCATCTCTTTTTCATTAGTCGCGTAATGTTCCTCGGTCTTATTTAATGTTCTGGATATAAAGATAATAGGTTTTTTTTCTTGTTCTAACACGGCACCTATGGCATAGTTAGAAGCGTCGGTTGTGAGGTGAAATTCTTTCTTGTAGTCTGGATAATGTAGCATGACTTCCGTAGATGTTAGTGACTTTTTTAATTTTTCAAATGCCTCAATGGCCTCAGGATTTAATGAAATTGGAATTTTTGCAGACTTATGTTTGGACATGCGTCCCTCCTCCCCTCTTAAAAGAGCGGTGAGCGGTTTTGCGAGTTTCGCATAGTCTCTTATAAATCGTCTATAAAACCCGGACATTCCCAGAAACGATCTAAGGTCTTTCAAGGTTTTAGGATGAGAAATTTTATTTATTGCTTCTACTTTTTTTGGATTAGTTTTTATTCCTTCTGCTGAGATTATGAACCCTAGGTATTCCACTTTGTTTTTGAAAAATTCACACTTATCAAGTTGAACTTTCATATTTGCTTTTTCTAATGTTTTGAAGACTTCTTCTATATTTTGCAGATGTTTTTCTTCGTTCTCTCCGAAAACAATAATGTCATCTATGTAGACATAGCAACATTTACCAATTATGTTCCTTAATATGTTGTCCACGGTTCTCTGAAAGATTGCCGGGGCATTTTTTAAGCCAAACGGTAGCCGAGTGTACTCATACTTGCCGTTATTTACCGAGAAAGCGGTTTTTGGGATATCTTTTTCATCAAGAGGTATCTGATGAAATCCGCTTTTAAGGTCTAAGACCGTGAAAAATTTTTGGCTTTTCATTTGAGATAATACCTCGTTTATATCTGGAATTGGGTACCTATCGGGGATTGTTACTGAGTTGAGTTTCCTGTAGTCATTTACTAACCGGTATTTTTTTTCTTCGGATGCGTCAAGTTTTTTCGGGACTATCCATACTGGGGAATTATATGGAGATTGTGAATGCCTAATAATTCCATGGTCAAGAAGTTCTTGTAACTGTTTTTCGACTTCTTCTTTCATTGCCATGGGGTACGGATAATATCTTGAGTAGACTGGGTTTTCTGTTGTAGTCCTTATTTCAGCCTTTATGGTGGTCGTGTACGTCAGTTTTTCGTCTGGTTCCATAAATAGTTTAGGGTATTTTTCGCACAAAATGTCGAGTTTTTCTGCCTGTGATTGTGGTAAGTGGCTTGTTCTCACCTCTAGTTTGTTAACAGTTTGAGACCTTTGTTGTAAAATTTTTATTGCAGTCGTGTTGTTTATGATCATAAAGTCCTTTGCTGTGTGAATCACGGTTTTCAATGCCTTTAGACTGTCATTACCTAGTATTCCATGAAAGGATTTTAATGGTGGTAAGAGAAAAAATTTAAGTATTGTTTTATTTCCGAAAAGATTAATGTTCGTATGTTGCGTTATGGGAATTTTTCCTCCTACTGAATCTGCTGTAAAAATAATTTCATTGGGAGTAGGGTGTTTTACTAGTGAGGGTTGTATGTAATTCTTATTTGATCCTGTGTCAATCAAGAATTTTAAAAGTTTTCCTTCCTTCGTCTTGCACTGGAAATACGGCAAAGACGATTGGGTTAACCTAAAAAATGTATGTCTGAAAAGTCTGCTATGTCATTTTCTTCCGTCATTAATTGATTGGTTTCTTCCAAGTATTCTTCTAACGGTTGTAATTCCTGTTCGTGCTCTTTATTCTGATTTTGATCTTCCATTTGATGGTAATATTCTGAGATTTCATTAGCGTTAGTTTCTGTGTTTTGAATTTTATTTATTCTTTGTAGTTTGGGTGCTGGCTGTTGGAATTGGTTGGATTGAGGAGCTTGTCTCCTAACTGTTTGTCTGTTGTCTTGTGGTCTATTGGTATAATTGAGTGCTCTGGTCTGTAGAAAACTATCAACCTCCATGGGTATTGGTGGCTTTGGTTGGTAAGGTCTAGGTGGTGCTACGGTATTTTGAAAATTGAATGGATTCGGGTTATATGGTCTCTGTGGTGGGGAAAATGCTTGTTGATACGGTCTTTGTGGTTGTAAAAATGGTTGCTGTTGTGATCTTTGTTGTTGTAAGTATGTTTGTTGGTATGGTCTTTGTGATTGTAAAAATTGTTGTTGGTATGGTCTTTGTGGTTGTAAAAATGGTTGTTGGTGTTGTTTCTGTGGGAAGTGAGCAAGTTGGGGATAAAATGGCATTTGTTGAGAGTTTGAATTTCGTTTTGGCGGAATCGGGGGTGCCATTCTATTGGAATAATGTGCCTGTTGTGTGCGGAAATTCTGATTTTCCATCTTTAAGCACAAATGTAAGGCCTGTGGGAGATCTGTTGGTTCACGCATTCCCAGAAGTTTTGATAGGTCGCCTTTAAGGCCTCTGACAAAGGTATCGAGTGCTTTATCTCGATAGGTTTTTGTGAGTAATTGAAGTGCTTCAGCACCAATGTTCATGCAGGCGACTTTATTTAGTATAAGTGTTAGATACACATATACTTCTTGGTAAAATTGTTGTACAGAATTATTGCCCTGTATAAGAGTGGACATCTGGTATTTCAGTGTGCCAAGATCTCGTTTGTCTGCGTAGTGTGTTGCGAGACAATTTGAGATTGCTTCCCAATTTAATGGGGTGTTGTAAGATTCTAGTGCTGTATCGGCATAGCCTACAACTTTATTTCTTACAACATTTAGGATTCCGAAATATTTCGGAGTTCCTTTCATTGAATCATATAACTTCATTATTCGGTCTACACTTTTCTTCCAAGAGGCAAATTCTCTTGGGTCTCCAGAAAATTCGCGAAGACTTCGTACAACATCTGGTATTTTATCAAGCTCTGCTAGGTTTGTTAGGTGAGCATTGTCTATGGTTTGGTCTACGTAACTGTTTTCCCTATGTGTTACTAGTGATGGCACTATAGCTGCACATTCTGCTAAGCAGAGTCTGTGCACTGCTTGGCTGATTGCCAATTCCATTTCTGGAGTAATGGCTTGATTTTGGGCTCGTATTGAGCCTGCTTGACTTGGAGCTGGTGTTTCTTGAATTGGGGCTGAAGTTTGAAGTACAGAAGGACGTACCAAGTTGTTTGGATTCATTTTAATTTTATCTATTCCTTTAGTTTTTACAAAAAAAATATTCTTTTAAATATTTCTCCTAAAACTTATAACTTAATTTTCTGGTTTTGCTTCCTTTTAATTTTAATTAAAAAAATTTTATTTCACTTTTCTTATTGTTAAAAAAAAATATTTTATATGTGGACTACTTTTTAAATTTCAATGAATTTTTACTTATAGTTAAATTTTAATAAATTCGAAATGGTTTACATAAATACTGCAGTCATCGCTGTTCTTGCTGTCATGATGAATTTTGTTTGATGTTTTAGCTGCACTCTTTCCAAGAGTTTTTCTGCTGCAATCTCCTCTATTTCGAGTATTTGTTTATGATGAATTTTTTTGATGCGTTAGCTGCACTCTTTCCAAGAGTTTTTCTGCTGCACTCTCCTCTATTTCGGAATATTTTTAAATTATTAATTTTGTTGTTACTCAGCATCACTTAAGGTTTTTCAGCTGCATTTATTAGTTGTTATTTTTTTAAACACTAAACCGTACCGATCTCGCGAAAGTTCTCCGTTTTACTTTGGTTACTAAGGTTTCACTTTGATACTTATTTTGTACGGCTGCCTGCGGACGAGCACTACAGGCTTTTTTTTCGGGTTTTTACGAATAATCAACTTTTGATTTTTTTACCCATTAGTTGGGCGCCAGTTAATAATATTTAGGTTTATAATGTTTTAAACAATAAAATTTACTTATTATCTTTTATTTAACACTATTAGTTTTATTAACAACAAACTTAATTCATTAATAAGACAACTTGTGTCTGTGAGTAGTTCTTGACGACTAACTTACTTAAAGCTAAGCTTCAGCGAAGAAACGATTGCAAGCATGCGGATTGCAACGTGACGGACAATCAATGCAGACATAGCGTCAGCAATTTAATTGGAATTTTGTTGGTGAAACTCAAAATTAGGTTGCGCGTGTGGGAAGATGTTTATTTAGCGCGAAAAATATTGAATTCGCTGGGAAGAATTTTTGAGTCGTTAACTTATATGTTCTACATGAGAAAGCAACTTTTTGATATTCTCACATATGAGTAGACCGCGTGATTTTAGTTGTCATGTATGCTTACACAGGTATGCTTGCGTAAGTGTGAATTGTGTGGGAAAGTGCTTTGTCAGCATTTTCACACCCAGCTACAACTCAGTTGGCGCAATGTTCTGACATTCCACAATTATAAGTAATATTAGTATGGATTGTGTTTATCACAACTTCGAGCAATGTTGGTATGTGTATTGACAAATATGTAGTTCCCAATTTCGGGAAATATGTCGCGAGGCAAAATATGCATATGTGCATATTTCATATTTTGGCTCACAACATATATATCTATAACCATTTGAGATTCTTAAGGGTCCTACTGTGTCAATTGTGATTGTTTCGAAACTTGTTGCCGGTGTATCTGTTACAACTAATTTCTTTTTTGTGTGTCACGTTATTTTATTCTTAGTACATGTTGCATAGTTGTTTACGAATTCTTTCACCATCTGTCTCATGTTTTTCCATACGAATCTTTGTTTTAATTTTAGAATAGTTTTCCTTATACCCAAATGTCCTGATGTGGCAGAGTTGTGGAATTCATCTATTATTTTATATTTTTGCAGCATACTTTTTATTTCTATAGGAGCTGTATATAGTAATATGTTTATTGGCGAGTCTTTGTTAATTTGCAACCGGTTGTACATAGTTTTAAATTCATTTATATCGATCGATTTAAAAATATAATTGTTATCACTAAGGGCTAGCTCCTTAACATGTGATTTACTTAGTAAACAATGTAGTTTCTCCAACATCGAACCTAGATCCAAAGGGTCATCACTACACGTTACATGCACTTCTTTGGCATTTATAATTTCAGTATTCATAATTTTTTTAACGTCATTAATAGATGTACATTCCCATATATGGAGTTCATGACTCTCCTTTTTTGGATATGTCATCATTTTCAAAGCGTTTTTGATGTTGTTCTTTTTTGTGGGATCCCTTCATATTGCTCGCATTATTGAAAGTTGTATCTTCCTTGCTCCTTTTTACTACTAATATTTCCTCAGTATTATTTTCTTCACTCTCTTTTGGCGGTATTAATTGTTTGAGGGTGCTGCTGTTTAATTTTATGCGTGACAATGCGTCTGCATTAGTGTTACATTTGCCTTCCTTGTACACTATTTCAAAGTCGTAGTCCGATAGGTCTAATCGGATTGTAGTCATTTTTGATAACGGATTTCTGTGAGTAAATAATGAAACTAATGGTCTGTGATCAGTGACCACAATAAATTTTCTTTTGTATAGATATGGTTCGAAAAAGTTTATTCCCCAGTGTATAGCTAATAGTTATTTTTCAATGATTGGTTTTTTTATATCATATTTCTGCTAGGATTTGCTTGCATATGATATTGGTAAATCATGACCTATCTCAAATTGTGAAAGTACTGCTCCTAGCGCGAAATCGGACGCGTCTGTAAATAAAGAAAAAATAAATATGTGGCACTTAAAGCCCCAAAGGGCTCATTGGCCGAGCTTCTCTTACATTACTGTTGTTCGTCTTAAATATGGACAGTATTAGAAGGGACCTACTTATTTTAATCGGTTCCGAACGGCAGAACACTTGTGACATCACTTTTTCTGAGCTTTGTTACAGAGTAAGAATAAATGGCTTGTCAAAATTTGGGTATTGTTTCTGTTTCTGTTTTAATGTGTTAAATGCTTTGTCACATTTTTCAGACCAAATGAAAGGTACGTATTTTTTTAGTAGAGAATTTAAGCATTTTCCGATGGCTGCGAAATCTGGTATGAATAGCCTGTAATAATTACAAAAAGCTACAAATCTTTTTACTTTATCGGCATTTGTTGGTTGTGGATATTTAAAAACTGCTTCGCATCTTGCAGGATCTGCTTTTATGCCTTTATCAGTTATAAGGTGTCCTAAATAAATAGCTTCTGATTCCAAAAATTGACATTGTTCGAAAACTTTTATGAGATTTTGATTATGATGATCTAAAAAACATCCAAATATGATAATATCGTTTACGTATAAAAATGCTTCTGAGTTTAAACTGTTTGATGAAATTTTTAAACCGAAATGTAAGCGTTTGAACTGGTAATGTCCATCTTGTGTCATTATCCCACTGTCATGGGTCTAGAATTTTTATCTAATGGTATTTGGTGAAATGAGCTAGTCATGTCCAAAGTTGGGAAGTATTTGGCTCTTCCTAACATGTCTAAAACGTCTTCTAATCGTGTAAGTGGAAATTTGTCGTTTATTATCTTTTCATTGAGTTTTCTAAAGTCTACTACTAATTGCCGTTTCTTTTTGTCGTCTTTACTTTTCTTAGGTATTAGTAGTAATGGCATCAGAAACATTCGGAATGATGCAGCAAGCGTATGGCGATGCTTGTTTATCAAGATCAAATGTTTTTATATGGCATAAAGATGAAATAAAAGAAGGAAGGCCAATTTCAGTGCGGACGCCGGAAGCGATCCAGAAAGTTCGTGATTTTATTACGAACGAGGCCTTAAACATCAACAGAGAAACTATCCGAATCATTCTTCAAGAGGATTTGGGCAAAACAAAGGTCTGCGCGAAATTTGTTCCACACACATTTACCGACCACCAAAAATTAATGAGAGTCAGTCATTCTAGAGACATGGTTGCAGCTGCAGAATATGATCTAAACTTCCTGAAAACAATTGTTATGGGTGATGAAACATGGTGTTTCCAATACGATCCAGAAACCAAGCGTCAAAGTGCGGAATGGAAATCAAAAAACTCACCACAAGCCAAAAAAAAAACACGAAAGTTCCATCAAAAATCAAAACAATGCTCATCACATTCTTCTTCGTCAAACAGTTACTTCCGCATGTTACGTCGAAGTTTTGAAGTGTTTGATGTCCAGAATCCGTCGTGTTCGACCAGAATACCGCGATCCAAAAACTTCGTCCCTGTTGCACGATAATGCACCGAGTCACACAGCACTCATTGTTTGTCAATTTTTGGCTCGGAATCAGGTCTGTGTGTTTAATCACCCGCCGTATTTACCTGATTTGGCACCGTGCGACTTCTTTTTGTTCCCAAAACTGAAATTGAAGTTGAAAGGATGCTTTTTTGATGACATTCAGACCATACAACGGGCTTCGACGAGGGCACTGGAGGCAATTCCGAAAAATTAGCTGGAACACGCGTTTGAATCACTATTAAATCGATATAATAAGTGTATTGCCGTAGCTAAGTGGTTAGTGTGTTCGCCTTCTGATCTGTAGGTCGTGGTTCAATCCCCGGCTGATGCATAACAAATTTAATATCGATAAGATTTTTCTTTCGAATGGTACCCACCTGTCGGCAAGCAATTGGCAATTCTTCCGACAGTAACAACTTGCCATGAAAAAGCTTCTTAAAGAACTCTGTGACAAAGCTCAGAAAAAGTGATGTCACAAGTGTTCTGCCGTTCGGAACCGGCTAAAATAAGTAGGTCCCTTCTAATACTGTCCAAATTTAAGACGCACAACAGTAATGGAAGAGAAGCTCGGCCAATGAGCCCTTTAGGGCTTTAAGTGCCACATATTTTTTTTTTAATAAGTGTATTGAATCAGGAGGAGAATTTTTTTA
The DNA here is from genome assembly GCA_963854835.1 of Megamerina dolium. Classification (NCBI taxonomy): domain Eukaryota; kingdom Metazoa; phylum Arthropoda; class Insecta; order Diptera; family Megamerinidae; genus Megamerina; species Megamerina dolium. The sequence continues at coordinate 61,091,228 of OY978530.1, forward strand.
ATAAATATACCGAAAAATTAGCAGATATCGTGTTTTAATTGTGTTTTCTAGAGGCAGTCTTAATACATAATTGTTGCACCTTGTATGTTTACTATTTTAATATAGCAAATGCCTTTTGCTGGTGCTATTGAATTTGCTAAAAATACGCCTTGTGCTAATTCTTGATTTAAAATTAAACTGTCTTCTTCTATACTCAAATTGATCGGAAGTATTATTTCTGATCTTGGTGGTAGTTTAAAGTGTTTGTGTTTCGGAATTTTACTTAATAATGGTATAACATAGTCATCGTTTTCAAGCATTACTGTAATTGTAAATGTTTCGTAGTCAATTTTACATATATACTTTACCAAGAAGTCTCTACCTGGTATTCCATCTGTATTAATAGGGAATTGGTCGTCTACCATATGGAACTTTTGCGTAGCTATCTGGTCTTCAAATCCAAAGGAAAAATTTGCCGTTCCCATTGAATAGATTATCTCTTCGGTTATGCCTGTTAATTTACATTTTGTTTCATTGTTAATATCGAGGTTATGGTTATTCGCAATGTAGAATGATATAATTAGTTACGTTTTCTGAGAAAAGGTATATTTTTAATGTTCTTTCTTTGTTTAATTGTGTATTTCCCCAGGAGCAACATAGTGACTGTACCCCTGGTCGCTTCCGTTTTCCTGCTGTTGTATTACATGCAGGTTGCGACCGTTTTGACTGTAGTTTCTGTTGCGGTTCTGGTTGTTACTGTGTGACCTATTTTGGTTATTTGTGTTCCTGTTGTAGTTATATGAATGGTTATTGTTATTTTTTTATTTTTTATTTTTTATTATTGTTATTGTGGTAGTTGTTGCTGTTGCTTCTACCATTCTCGTTGTTGTTGTTATAACTATTTCTTCCGCTACCGCTGTAATTATTTCTAGTATTATTGTTGTTACTATTGTAATTATTTCTACCATTGGCTGGTTGGATGGATACGTGAACAATCAAAATTGCCGTATTTGATGTGAAGAGTAGCCAGAAACATTGCAAGAACTGCCAACGAATCCAGAAAAATTAATTATTTGGTGAGGATTATGGGCCGGTGGAATCATTGGATCATACTTTTTCAAAGACGTCGAAGGCAGGAGCGTTACTGTGAATGGCGAGCGCTACCGTGCGATGATTACAAATTTTTTTTACCAAAAATGATATGTGGTTTCAACAATACGGTGCCATATGCCACACAGCACGCAAAACCATAGCCCTATTGAGAGGTGAGTTCAGTGAACAGTTTATTTCACGTTTGGGGCTATGTTAAGGCTCATGTCTATAGCGTCACAACAGTTGACGAACTGAAGCCAATATTGAAGAATTTATTCGTGAGATACCGACCGATATGTTGGAGAGAGTATGCCAAAATTGTACCCAGCGTATGAACCATTTGAGTCGCAGTCGCGGTCAAGATGAAATCATCTTTAAACATTGAATTATATAGATCGTTCTATCGACTCAAAAAAAGATTTCATACATTTCTCTAAAATTTATGTGTTTTTAAAAAATCAAATCCGAAGGTTCTTAAAAAATACCCTGTATTGCGCACTACTATGGTTTGCGGGTCTGCAGTAAATGGCGAAGCTTTCCACGCTTGTTCGTTGGAAAATGCAGAGCTATTCGTAGCTGAATACCTATGATTCTATATGCCTCCGTCCATACACAAAATCCTTATCCATGAAGCAGATATAATAAAAAACTTCTCGCTTCCCATAGGAATGATATCGGAGCACTTGAAGCATGAAACACTGAAAGACACCAGAGTGCACAGAATGACAGATTTGTTTCATGGACTATTAATATTGTCAGACCTTTTAATAACATTCAAGAGTAAATCAACTTCACAGTTATCCAAAAATAACTCTGAGTTGGATGATAGCGTGAAACAAATGCTTTTAATAGAAAATTCGGATTTATAATAACATTTTTTGTTATTAGAATACATAATTAAACATAAAAAAAAATTAAGTTTTAATATTAATAAAAACAAGTGCAGAAGAAAAGCCGGGTTTTTATCCACTTTATTCGCATTTTCGCAGAACGCTGAGATGAACTACAGGAAATATACGTATCAAATTTGGATGAATTCGATGAAACGGTTTTAATGATATGCATATTTGCCAAAAGGTAGTTTGTTTTTGTTGAAATCATTGACGAACTAGTTGTGGTTATTGAGATTGTAAAGCATGCTGAATTTAGTATGCATTTGAGTAGTAATGGCGAAGAGTATTGTACATTCCATGAGTATAAGAATATAGAGATTAATCGTAAACCAGATGCAAAACGTGGAATGAAAGAAGTCGCGTTGAGATTCGCTCAATACGTATAAGAAGAGCGTCGAGAGTAATTTTTTCTGAATTTATTTTATGAGAGAGATTTTGTTTGGCTGAGCACCGTAAATACTCATACTTTCTCTCAAAAATGGCTCTGGTGAGCTTCACCAGGAATAAAGATCCGCTGTGCTAGGAAAAAATTCCCACGTAAGATCTTTGTACATATTTTCATTGGTTTAGAGCACCGAAGGTACAACCATGAACTGTATGAGCTGTATGCAGATAATGACAAAAAGGTGTTATATTTAGAACTCACTTTCGTAGGACGTGGAAGAGGAAGGCCCAAACTCCGGTGGACAGACCAAGATTAGAGAAGCTGTCTCCGCTTGCAATTTCTAACGAGCGTCATCTAGTAAAAACTAATATGTCTAGTGAAGAAGAATACAAACGGCTTAAGGGGGTCTTCTACCTTGTGGCTTCATTTTTGACACTGTTTTTTGAATATTAGTTATAGGAAAACTAAAAACGCAATCGAGGTGCGGTTTGTTGCATTCAACTTGTTTATTTAAATATATTTAACACTAATTTTACTGAAAATTTACTGTCTTCGATTTGACCGTGACTTGACCTTGAAGTGTCCCTTGCAAAAAATGCATACACAAATGGTTGTCACGAATTAGCTCATGAAAATCGTCTGAAACAAAAAAACCAAAATGATTTAATTTTTTTATCACCTTGGCTATCGTTTGACAGATGGCATTTTCAAAATTTGAAAATTTCGCAGAACAGGCAACTTTAAAAAAAAAAATTTTTTTTTTTAATGTTTTCGGGGTAAAAAACATCTGTAAAAATTGTTTAAATAAAAAAAATCTAAAAGGTATCTGTCAGACGATAGCCACATGTTTTTCACAAATTTTGATATATAATTTCAATCAATCAATCAATTAGTTTTCGAGATATCATGTCAACCAGTTACAAAAACGCAACTTTTGGGAAATCGCATTTAAAGATATTCATGTATATAACAAGAGGGATGTTTCCGACGTTAAATTTTCTTTCAAACTGAATGGACCGAAAAATTTATCATGCATAACAGAGATTACATAGATACAGATACATCAGGTATTCGATAGAACGTTAGATAACTTTAGAAAAACGCGATGGGCCAGCTTTTAGGTGGTCGCGAAGAGCGCTGCGAGAAGAGCACGCGTAACTGTCTTCGACGGCTCGGAAAAACTCGAAATAATAAGATTTCAGTTATATGCTTTTAAGGGTATATTCCTAACACCTTCTGGGTTGGAAAATTGAAAAAAAAAATCGAATTTTTTGAACCAACAAGGTAGAAGACCCCCTTAAATTGATTTTCAGTTATAATGACCGCATAAAGCTTTACTCAGAAATGACGAAGAAAAACTGACGTAAACACAATTGCAGCGGTCGACGGCGATGGTAATCAGCTTATCATTATCTTTGTATTAATTTTTTTAAATTTAATTTTTTCCTGAATATGCAACTATAAGTATATTTAAACTTCTTCAAATTTAAAAATGAAATTAATCCATGTGATATCTCAGATCCATCAACACTCTGCCGTCTCCGCTTGATGGTAAAAATAAAAAATGATTTAAGACGATGGAAAGACGTGGGTGGTAAAACCGCTTCCGCTGCAAATATGTGCCATTTCATATGACATTATGATTTTAATTTTAACAGCGGTTAAACGTCAACCGCTTTACCGTCGTCCACTGCACTTGTGGGTTGAGCTGGAGCAAGTAAGTACGCTGTGTTTGCTTTGAAAAGACCCCACCTTTCAGCTACAGTATGCAGGAGCTTTCAGTTTGTCATACACAGTCATAATTATGTCTGCAGAAGCAAATTATCTGTGGTAAATTCGGAGTGATAGAAGCGAGGGAAGACCGTTGGATATACGGTATAGATCAGGACGCCTAAATGTTGGAGATGCGACGCTGGAGGACTGATGCAAGGTATTAAATTAACTGGAGGCTTAAACTGCAGTGCAATCGCTCATCAAGCAGTTGACGGTAATTCAATTGTCGCTCAATATACAAGTTCTATTTTACTGTCAGTTTGGAAAACGAGGAGGAAAGCATCGAAAGCCTAGCAGTGCGAGACTTTAACCCGCTAAAACCACCTCTCGTCCGGACGGAAGACTCCTCCTGGAACAACCGCTAAGTATTTCGTTAGGAAGACCGTCATGAGCGATTTCGCTCGTAGTTCGTTAGGTAGGTCATTTAGTTCTATACGTCGGAGCTCAGTCATCATTCGTGCAGCTACCGATTGTACTACCACCCACTTTTCAAGCGATTCGCACATGTGCGATATCAGGTTGCTATTTGTAGGGAATTCTCCAAATGCTTCCTGCATAGCTTTCCTCTCATTTCTAAAGCGAGGACAACTAAAAAGGACGTGTTCTGCATGTTCAATTTCACCAGGACATTCAGAAAGGATCTTCCTCGTGCTTAAAACGGTGTAGATATTGCTTAAAACATCCATGTCCGCTTATCAATTGGGTTAGATGGAAATCCACTTCACCATGTCTTCTGTTAAGACAAACTCTACGTTTGATATCAACCTGTATGTCCATCTACCTTTCACGAATGTTTCCCACCTCTGTTGCCACTCCAAGAGACTACGTCGCCTCTCTTCCTCCTTTGATGTATTTCTGTCCGATGAGTGAATTCGCTGCAGTTTGCGTGCCAATATGTCAATAGGTAGCATTGACGCAATGACCACGATGCGCTTTTCGCATCGTCCGACACGGTGCGAAAAGCGCTAACTACCCGCAGTGCACTCAAACGGTATGTAGATCTGATGCCAGCCATGTATGTAGCTTTCTGTGTTGCGTCAGCCCAAACTGGAGCTACATACAGCATGATGGAGCTTGTTACCTTTGCAAGCAATTTCCTTTTACTAGAACGGGGTCCACCTATGTTCGACCTTATGCGCCACAAAGCATTATTCACCTTTGCAGCTTTATCGCTAACCGCGGCAAGGTCTTCCTTAAAAGACAGCCGTGTGTCAATTCGTACGCCCAGGTATCTGATGTGGGTAGCGAGGTGATTTCATGGTCACCAACCTTGAAGGTGGAAACCTCGTGTACTTTCCGTGTGGTCAGGAGTACCGCTTCTGTTTTTTCGGCCGCTAGTTGTAATCCAGCGCTGTGTAACCACCTCATGATGATGTTTACTGCGTCATTGCATAGTTCCTGCACTTTAGGTATTGTCTTCTCTATTACAACCAGTGCTATATCATCTGCATAGCCAATCAACTTGGTTCCTGCTGGAATACTTATCTTCAGGATGTCATTGTACACAGCGTCCCATAATGTCGGGCCAAGTACTGAGCCTTATGGAACGCCCCGCGAAACGTTATACTGTTTCACGCCCACATCTGTATCGTATAGCAGTACTCTTGTCGAAGTAGTTGGCGATTATCCGCGTCAGGTACTTTGGGGTGCTAAAATTTTCCAGTGCCTGTATGATCTTCGGCAACCTTGCTGTGTTGAAGGCGTTCTTGACGTCCAGTGTTACTACTGCGCAGTATTTCTTATTACCCCACCTCCACCTTATTCCGCTAGTAGCTTCACGACCTATATTTATTACCATTTGCACCGTATCTATTGTAGACTTCCCTCTGAGGAAGCCAAATTGTGTGGATGATAAGCCATTTGGCCGATCCAACGTCTCCTGCAAACGATATATATATATATATATATATATATATATATATATATATATATATATATATATATATATATATATGTGTGTGTGTGTGTGTGTGTGTGTGTGTGTGTGTGTGTGTTTTTTTTTTTTTTTTGTATTCGAAGGGGGAATCTTTCTTAGATACCGTCCACCATAGACGGCATGTACGATTCATACTGTCCGCTAAAGGTACACCTCATTCGGGACCACGCCCAGTCAGTAATATCTTACTATGCTGGACTTGCGAACCAGTACGCCTACGTACTAAACCCTTAACTCCGACCTCTATAGCTTGTTTGTGTCCTGCGGGACCGCCGTTAAGCACTACTTCGCAGGACTAAGCTGAGCTAATATGCCTCTTCAAACATCCCGTACATGGCGTTCACACAGCTGCAGTTATATTTCTCCGCTGCCACTCCTTCTTCCTGAGCTCCTTGAGAGCTATTGCAGCCCATTCTTTCATCTTAAACCACACTAAACTCGATCGCATCATATGGCTCACAATGTTATCAGGTGTTATCCTTTCATTTATTATCTTCTCTATGGTCATTCTCTGCGTCTCAAATCTTAGGCAAAAGAAAAAGATATGCTGAGCGTTTTCGCCAACAGTGTTGCAGAATGAACATTCTGTCGCGTCATCATGACCGAATCTGTGGAGGTACTCTCTGAAACAACCATGGCCCGTCAAAAACTGCGTAAGGTAGTAGTCTGTCTCTCCGTGTCCTCTTTCGACCCAAGCTTGCACGTTTCTGATGAGCCTGTGGGTCCACCTCCCTTTTCCTGCGGCGTCCCATTGACTTTGCCATTCATCTAGGCTCGTCTGTCTCTCCTCTTTCCGTTCGGTTGCCGTTAACCGTCTATTCAGGCTTTTGGTTCTGTTATATACTCTGCCCAACTCCGAGGCCATTATGTCCGGCGGCATAATGCCGGATATAATACCGGCACCTTCTTGTGACACTGTCCTAAATGCACATGCAACTCTAATAGCGCTTAACCTGAAAACTATCTTCGCCTTCTTCGAGTATGTCTTTTGCCGCAGAGCTGCCCCCCATATAGGCGCCGCGTACATCAATATTGATTGACTGACTTTAGCCAGGAGCGCTCTCCTACTCTGGCTGGGGCCACCAATGTTGGCCATGATTCTCGTCAGTGCCGCTGTCATTGTTGCCGCCTTCCCGCATGCTTTTTCGATATGCGCCTTGAAGTTGAGCCTCGTATCAATCATTACACCTAGATACCTCAACGAAGGTTGCGTTGTAATGTTGTAGCCGTCAATGTTTAGGGTGATTTTTTCGAGTTTTTTCCTGCTCGTGATAAGTACAGCCTCTGTTTTCTGTACCGCAAGCTGGAGCTTTGTCGTCGTGAGCCAATCCTTAATTTTCGAAGCTGTCTCTCTGCAGATGCTCTGAACTTGGGAGAGCTCCTTCGCAACGATCGTCACGGCAATGTCGTCCGCGTAGCCAATTATCTGGGCTTCTTTTGGCAATGGAAGGTTTAACACCCCATCGTACAGCACGTTCCACAGTAGCGGGCCAAGTACAGATCCCTGCGGCACTCCACCCGTCACCACGTAGCTTTTGGGCCCTTCGTCCGTGTCATACAACAGTAGTCTGTCAGACAGATAACTATTTATTATTCGCATTAGGTACGCTGGCGTTCCCTTTGCCTCCAATGCCCTCATAATAAGATGCCAGTTTGCCGAGTTGAAGGCATTTTGTACGTCTAGTGTCACTACTGCACAATATTTTTTATCGCCATGCATCCATCTAGTGCCTTCTATGGCCTTGCCAGCAATGTCCGTCAATTTTCTAATTGCGTCTATGGTCGACCGATGTCTCCTGAAACCAAATTGGTTCTCGGACAGACCAGGTGGTTCCCTTTCTAGATGTTGTTCCAGACGCGTGCATATCAACCGCTCCAATATTTTGGCCATCGTATCAATCATGCAAAGTGGACGATACGCATTTGGCTCACCCGCCGGTTTATTCGGCTTCTGAAGGAGGACCAGGCGCTGTTTTTTCCATACTTTCGGGAAAACACCTTCGTTCAAACATCTCGCAAAAAGCTCGGCAAAAGGCTTCGTGTTATGATTAATGGCGATCTTCAGCGCCTTATTCGGGATGCCATCAAGTCCAGGCGCCTTTGCGTTACCGAATCTCTCCGCCGCTAAGATAATCTCCGACTCGTCGATTTTCACTGCCTCTTCTATTGGGGGTATCACCATATACGGTTACAAGTCTTGCGCCGGAAAAAGCGTTTTTACTACCTTTGCTAGGAGGACAGAGCAGGTTGGTGCTTTACCTCTACCACCTCTGACCTTGGACATCACTATCTTATACGCGTCGCCCCACGGGTTCTCGTCCACCCTTTCACAGAGTTCTTTGAAGCATGAGGACTTGCTGCTTTTGATCGCCTTTTTAAACTCCTTGCGTTTCTTTTTGAAGCATTCACGTAGTATTATATGCTCCGGCGTACCTTGGCTTCTTTGGGAGAGACGTCTTGCTCTATGACATTCACTTCTTAATGTATTAATCTCCTGATTCCACCAGTACGTGGGCTTTCTATACATATTCTGTCTTTTTCTGCACATGGCGGCGTCGCAAGCTTTACTTACGTACTTTGACAGCATGTCAGCCTGTTGGTCCACGTCGTTTGAACAGTCTGGGTTCACGTCTAGAATGAGTTTGAAGATTTCTTCATCGAGCGTTTCCACTTTCCACCCTCTAGTTTGTGTTTTTTGTAGGCTCCCTTGAATCTGCTCATGATTGCCGACTTCCATCACAATAGCAAGGTGGTCGCTATGTGTGTAAAAGTCGCATACCTGCCAGCTTGTCGATCGAACGAGCGCGCGGCTGGCGAACGTAATGTCAATAATTGATCCGCGACCATTCTTCTCGAAGGTATTCCTACCGCCAGTATTGAGCAATACAGCGTCTAGCAAGGAGAACGCCTTGAGCAGGGCATCACCCCGCCTATTTGTATAACTGCTGCCCCATTCCTCGGCCCATGCATTGAAGTCACCTGCTATTACGTTTGGCGTAGTAGTTCTGGCGTCTCGCACTAGTTCGTCTAGAATCCTTTCATAGTCGACTTGCGTCACACTCGGCGGGACATAGCAGCTGTAAAAATTGATTCCACAGATCTTCGCCCGCGTGTAGTAGGATTTTCCAAGGAGCGGCTTGTCTTGGATGGAGTTGTTTCCACAGGCCCATATGGCAGCTTTGTTTACCTGATCAGAGATCCAGGTTCCTGCGCTTAAGTTTTTGTACTGCTCGCAAACTATAGCCACTTCTATCTTCTGTTCGTATACTGTCTGCCTGAGCAACTCCTGTGCAGCTTCACAATGGTTTAAGTTGATCTGTACAACTCTCATTATATCCTTTTGCACGCTGCTTGATATAGGGGACACTTCCTACTGCCGATTTGGTGCCCCGCATCCTTCCCGTTGATTTTTCATGCTCCACAGAATGGCTTTTTATCGCATGTCTTTGCGAAGTGACGCTTTTCCCCACATTTGATGCAACTTTGGCTCCTATCTTCTGTGCTGCTGCACGCCCTCGCCACATGCCCATATTCTAGGCACCTGAAACACTTCTTTAGGTTCGGTTTTTCCCTTATTCGGCACACCACCCATCCAATTTTGATCTTACGAGCATCAAGAAGTTGTCTTGCGTTCAACGCCGGAAGGCTTACCACCGCAGTCTGCGTACCTGCATATGCCTCCCTGATGTTTTTGATCGCTCTTTCGTCGAAGAAACTTAACTCCTTTATTTGCGATCGTATCGCCTCGACAATATCCTCCTTGGTGGTGATTTCATCTAGATCTCGGATCTCCAACGATACCTCATGGGTTAGCGCCCGAGTCTGCGCTTGATCACCGAGCACCTTATTTATTTCCTTTTCATAAACTCCCATGTTTGTCATCTGGGCCTCCTTCAGTTCAAGCAAAATTTCGCCTTTCGCCGTCTTTCTGATCCGTGCAACGTTCTCACCGAGTTCATGTAGAGCATCATTCTTTTTCACAGCTTTAAGTATGTCACTGTATGACATATTTCCAGCACGTGCAATGATTATCGCGTCTGGTCTCGGAGGCGGTGTATAGGTCGCCTTCTTCTTAGGGTTCTGCGTTTTGCGTTTGACCTGCGCCCAGCTCTCTGTTTTCTTTTTCTCTTTGGCAGGACTATTATTGCCTCCATCGCTTTTGCTCGTGTTATCCGTCGGCTTTTGCACTTCCTCGTGAGTGGCTCTGTTCCTCTTGGGTGGTGTTTTCCGTGTCAGCTGCTCGTCCTCGCGGGGCCTCTTCGGCGTTGATCCTATAGATGTTAGCCTGAGGGGAACATTTCGTCTATTTTCTTTGCTTTTATTATACTCTTCTCGGGCACGTTCGTGAAGTCGCGTTACTGAACTGAGCAGATCCCTGATTTGGTTGTTGATTGATCGTTGCGGTAGTCGCATGGCTTCAGTCAACTTCCTGATTGCCTCACCTAATTCTGACATGATATCGGCACTCGATTGCGTCGTTGTAGCCATAGGCGTGCTATCTTGCATCGCAGGTGGCGAAGACTTTGCTCTTACTGGCTTTTCCGCAGTTTTCGGCGACCGCACCAGTCTTGGTGCACGCTTAAAAGGGTCAGCTTCGACAGTTTTGCCATCTTCACTCGGTATCGGTGTCTTCTTGGGCGGCTCAGCTCCAGGTATCTTGCTACCACCATCGCAAGGACTTTGAGTACCACTGCTCATGGTGATGCCATCTATATTGCTGCTATTGTTTTTGTTGTTTCTCAATTTGTTATCCATTTACTTTCTGTACCAGCGCATCGTGTGTAGGGGGGCGGGCCGAAATAGACAGGAGCGGGTATACCCTCGGGGACAATGCCCCTACCCCAGTTCCCTGAGGCCTGTCCTTCGCTTTACCGGTTCCGGAAAACACGGACGAACCGGCGCTCGCCCGGAGCAACGCAGGCTACAACTCCTGCGTCCAATACACACTTCCTGACTAAGGCCCGAAGGGGCTGGTTACTGATACCCTGTTACTGTGTGTGTGTGTGTGTGTGTGTGTGTGTGTGTGTGTGTGTGTGTGTGTGTGTGTGTGTGTGTGTGTGTGTGTTGGGTGTTCGTTTACAAATTTGACCCAAACTTAAACACATGTTTCTTATATTTGAAACCAGCTTTATTATATCAAATATGTGCCGTCGATAACGATCGATAACCTTTTGCCAACTTCTGGGTTTTGCAGGCCTCTACGGAATTTAAATTTATACCATTGGAGAGTTATGCGGAGATCGGAACAAATAATAATCTGAAGGTGCAAGGTCTGGGCTATATGATGGATGCTTTGCTTCGTCCATGATCTTTTTCGCACATTATTGTCGTGATCCACTTTTCATCGCCCGTAATCATTCGCTTCAAAAATGACAGTGCGCGATGTTTGCGTTCTAGCGTAGACATTACGCCCCCTTGTAGGACTACAGCAAAAGAAACGGAACCTCCACCCGAGGCGTAGGAAATGCAAAAAAATAAATAAATAAAAATACAATATATCGTATATTATATTAATGCTAATATTAAAAATATTTTAATTTAAAAATATGTTGAACAGGATCAGCACTGGGGAATTTTGAGTTAAATAACTGATGGAGAGTGATATATTTTCCAAATAATACTAATTGCAAAAAATGAGGGAGGGGTCTTCACGGAGAGATGCCGAATGTTGAATGTGATTGATGTTGATTGTTGACAAATGTTGATTCATGTAACTTGATTGTAAAGTGTTGATTTTGGAATGTTTTCCAATGTTGATTGATGTATGTGAGGAGCTTGTATGTATAATAACTGGTCGTAGACCAGATCAACGGGATCGGCAAGTCAACGTAGTTGACAAACCTAAAGCTTGAACAGGAAGTGCTCTACAAGCAGTTGATGCAAATACTATATTAACGCAAGAAGAGTATATCAGAAGGCGCACGGGAACTTTCTAGGAGTTGGATGTAGGAAGACGAACAGGTTATATTGTAATGCGATTTCGAAAGACCAGCGCCAGAAAGCCAGTGACTATTCGTTCCAAGAAGCACCATACGATAATTTGTTGGATGGTTTCCAATAATCAATTCTGTGTCGTGCTTCCCATTTGCAACAACTTGCAGCTGAAAAGCAAACGACTGACGAGATGTTCCATTCGGATTGGATTATGCATTCTGACTATATTGAAACGCTCTTCCACTGACAGCTTTAAGAAATCGATACAGGAACTCAGAGGATGTATCTTTCGGCACAGTCGACAATCGAGAGTTACAAATTGATAGTTTCGCCCAAGTGTCCATGAAGTAGAACCGATAACATCAGCTGATTTACCAACACAGTTAGAAGAGTTAGACGACGCCTTTGCTATAAATTCTCCTTAATTTAATTAAAAAATGTCTTCATTATTTTACTCAAAATTTATCAAAATTAGGACACACTGTAGAAATTGAAATTTAGTTAAAGGATGACAACCCCGTAACTTATAAACCATATAGAATATCTTTGTCTGAAAGGGAAATTGTTCGAGGCATGATAATGGAATTAAAAACTATCAATATAATTCAGGATTCATCATCAAATTTTGCAAACCCAATTCTTTTTGTAAAAAAAATTGTGGGTAATATTGTATGTGCATTGATTATAAGATGTTAAACAAAAATACAAAAAAATAAATTAAAAGAGAAATATACGTTTTACCAGGTGTACAAGCTTAAATCCGCTGTTTGCTTCTAGATGGCGTTAGTGAGCATATTGAGCTATTATCGACTGTGCATGCTTTTTTTTATGAGTTCGACACCTGGTTACATCAATTAGTAAACATCATCAGTGATTTCACATACATTTTTCCTCGTATAATCATGTCTAGTTTCGTGCCAGAAAAAGAGCATATGCGGGAAGCTCTACTTTTTTGCTTCAATTTGAAGAAATCTGCTGTTGAGTCGCATCGAATGCTTGTGGAGGCCTGTGGTGACAGTGCGCTGGTTTCGTCGGTTCAAAGAAGGCCATTTTGACTTGAGTGGCATGAAGCGTGAAAATAGACCCAGAAAAGTTGAGGACCATGATTTGCAGGCTTTTTTGGATGAGGACGACACCTAATCGAAAAAAATGCTTGCCGAACAGTTAGGTGTTACTCAACAAACCATTTCCATACGTTTACGAACCATGGGGTGTTTTTTTTTTTACCGAAAAACAGCGGATATAAGCTTGTACACATGGTACTAGCTTAGATTGTGCTAGTGGATATTATCAAATTGTAATGGCTGCAAATTCTGTTTCAAAGGCAACCTTCATAACTTCTAATAGGCATTATGAGTTTTTGAGGATGTCTCTTGGTTTAGCTAATGCAAATGCCGTATTTCAGAGAACAATGAATAAAATTCTTAAAATCCTGCGTTTTTCAACTGCGATGGTGTATATGACGATATACTGATTCCATCCAAGTATATTGAGGAAGGTTTAAGCTAAATCGAAACAATATTTGAGAGCAATAGTTCTGTGGGTGCCGTAGTTCAGTGCTTAGTGTGTTGGGCTTCTGATCTGTAGGTCGTGGGTTCAATCCCCGGCTGAAGCATAACAAATTTAATATCGAAAAGATTTTTAATTCGAACAGTCCCACCTGTCGGCAAGCAATTGGCAATTCTTTTGGCAGTAACAATTTGCCATGAAAAAGCTTCTAAAATTATGGTAATGGAAGAGAAGCTTGGCTAATGAGCCCTTAGGGGTAGGTAAGTGCCATATATTAAAATTTATTTAAAGATCTTTTTGTATAACGCTGAAATTAAAGAAGTACTTTTTCAGTACAATTTGTTTACAATTCTTATTTATGTACAATTTCTTAATTAGGATATGAAATTTCAAGAGAAGGTTTAAACATGATAAAGATAAAATAATTTCAGTAATTAACTTTCAATACCAAAAAAATAAACACGAAGTGGGACAATTTTTAGGCTTTAGGCGAAAATTCATATTCCAATACTCTTTGATTGCGACACCGCTTTAGAATAATGAATATATTTTTGTTAATAGTTTGAAACACGTTTTAACAAAACGTCCGATTTTGTCTTTGTATGATAGAACTATTTTATCAGCGATATGTACATCTATTGAAAAAGCGAATAAATGGGATGAAAGTATAAGTCGTATTCAACCATAAAGTTAATTTGCAAGAACCATTGCCTAATATTATATTATAATGAACAGGGAACAAGCGACAAAAATATTGGATACAAATTAAAAAAAGGGCAATTAGTACTGGTACTATTGCCATCACCGTGTTTAGTTCGTTCCTGTTGCAACCCGCATCACAACTTTTGCTGCAGACGCTATCTGGTCGTCGTGCTATAATGTTGCAGACGCTGTGAATATGGTTAATATTTATAATTCAGAATTGCACAGTGTAGTATGCTATTTGTAATAAAAAAATAAGAAAATAAATAGAATGAAATGGCCGACTAAGAAAGAATACACATCCACAATTACTTGCAATTAGTTGATATACCGTTATATTAATCTAAATTTATTAAATATTATTCGATAGTGATAACAAATTTTCGAAGTCATATACTTAATTGAGCAAGCTAGTTTTATTTAACATCATTGCTTTTGTAAAGCGTTATCCATTTCGCGGTTTCAAAAGTATAGGGCTAGAATTCGACATATGTCAAACTGAGTTGTTAAAACAATTTCTTTCTTTTTCAGTTCAAAGTCTGGCATTTGCGAAAATGGATCGCTTAACTATCGCACAACGCGTTAAAATTGTAAAAACCTACTACAAAAATAGTGATTCTGCCACAGCCACATATCGTGCTTTAAGAGGAGATTATGGTTTACATAATCGTCCAACTACGCAAGCAATTGGCAAAATTGTGAAGAAATATGAAGAGACTGGATCGGTTACAGATATTGTAAAGCCTGTGCATCATCGTTTCGATCGTACCACCGAAAATATCGCTGCTGTAAGTGAAAGTGTTGCCGAAGACCCGAATGTGTCGATTCCTCGTCGTTCTCAGGAATAAGGACTGTCTTACGGCACATTATGGCGTATTTTGCATTTGGATCTACACCTACATCCATATAAAATCCAGCTCACACAACAACTGAAGCCAACTGACCATTCACAACGTCGTAGATACGTCGAATGGGTGCTTGAACAACAGGCGGTGGACGGCGATTTTTCGAACAAAATTTTCTTCAGCGACGAAGCACATTTCTCACTAGGTGGGTATGTTAACAAACAAAATTGTCGTATTTGGGGTTCTGAGAATCCTCAAGTAATTGAAGAGAGGCCACTACATCCACAAAAAGTCACTGCTTGGTGCGCTCTTTGGTCCGGAGGTGTGATTGGACCTTACTTCTTCGAAAACGACGATGGAACGACTGTCACCGTCAATTCGGAGCGTTATGGTCATATGATAACCGACTTTTTTGTGCCTGCTATTGAAGAATACGACTTAGAGAATATGTGGTTTCAACAAGACGGTGCCACATGCCACACAACTCGAGCGAATATGGCTTTATTGCAAGAGAAATTTTCTGGCTGCGTAATTTCTCGTCGTGGCGTTATCAAGTGGCCACCAAGATCATGCGATTTGACACCGCTTGACTTTTTTTGTGGGGCTACGCGAAAGACCGTGTTTATGCAGATAAACCTTTAACTCTTGAGCACCTAAAAACCAACATTCGTCACGTTATGGCTGAGATACCGCCCAATATGTGTCAAAAAGTGGTCGAAAATTACCTCAAAAGAATCGATGCTTGCAGCAATTCGCGTGGTGGTCATTTAAATGATGTAGTATTTCACACATAATGTCAACGTTCAATCTATATGATAAAAAAGAAATATCATGATAAAAAGTAGTTTATATGTGTTTTATTTACATTTACTTTCGAAACCGCAAAATGGATAACCCTTTAGCTTCAAGTATAATCGCAATCGTTCAATTGGTAATTACAAGTATATTGCACAATACCATTTTGAACACTCTCCTTCTCAAGTCAATATGGTAGAAAACTAAATCACGGAGGATATCTTTTAATGCACGTTGAAATATGGACGGTGCATTCTGTAAACCAGACGATAAGTGAGTAAACTCGTATTTATCTCGTTATTCACCGAGAATGTTGTTCTTTCCATATCAACATTTTTATAGGGATTTAGTGATATCCACTTCTTAAGTCTAGGGCTGGAAAATATTTATTCTTTCTTAATTGTGACAGGACATCTGCTATTTCGGGGATAGAGTACCTGTTTGAAATTCTGAGCGAGTTTAATTTTCTGTAGTCTACTACTATTCTGTACTGCTTATTTTCAAGGAATTTGGTTTTTTGTCAACTATCTATACTGGAGAGTTATATGGTGATCTTGACGGAAGTATAATACGATCAGTTAACAATTTACTAACTTGACTTTCCACTTCACGTTTCAGTGAGGCCGGGTAAGGATGGAATTTGGTGTAAACTGGAGATTCTGTTGAAGTCAAGTTAGTTTTTCGTCAGGTTGCGAAAAAATTTATAAAACTTTCTAGCTAATGCATTATTGATTAGTCAATTGTTCATCGTGTATTTCTATTGAATTAATTCTTTGATTTGTTAACTCCAAATTAATTTCAAACCCCCACCCATTTTCTTGAGAGAACGCAACTCAGATAAGTTGATTTCCAGAATTACAAGTCTTATAGGACCAAAGAATTTCCATGTTGTTCCTATTCGCAAAAGCCAAATTGAGGAAACAAAAGTGCAAATCTACAGCGAAACTCATTATCGCAAAGTAATAGCGGAATTTGATGCTGTAAAAAAGAATTACTATACATACCAGCTAAAAAGTAGTAAGGGCTTAATCGTTGTACTCAAAGGCGTCGAACCCAACGTTGATATTAACGAAATCAAACTTGCCCTCCAGGAAGAAGGGTTTCAAGCCAAAACAGTATTCAACATTCTCAACAAGAGCAATATACCTCAACCGTTATATCGTATTGAGCTTCAGCCTGAAACAAAACCCCTAAAAAAGGTGAAGTACACCCCATATATAAAATTCGATAATTATTGCATCGCAAAATCACAATCGAAGAACCCCATAAGAGAACTGGACCTCCTCAGTCCAGCAACTGGCAAGAATATGGACATACTAAGACATATTGTACCCTGCCAGCTGTTTGTGTGATTTGTGGAGATCTCCATAAATCAAACATATGCCCAAAATCTAAAGGCGATGCTAGCATGAAAAAATGCAGCAATTGTGGAGGTAATCACACCGCAAATTATAGAGGTTGCCCAGTATATACAACCCTAAAGCTAAATTTCTCCGCTAGCAATCAACCTCTAAAACCAGTTGAGCAAACTCAGATAGCCAACTCAAGTAAGAGACAAAATATTGATGCAACACAATTCTTCTCTGCAATCCCAAACAAGAATCAAACCAATTCATACGCTAGCGTGTTAAAACAAAACCCACGCCAACAAAGCAATGTAAATAATGAGCAGAAACACTCACTGCCCACCCAACAGCCAAGTACCCTTGAACATTTGCTTCAAACATTGATTCAGAATATGAACCAATTCATGAACTCAATGCAAACAATGATGCAAGAAATGATGAAAAATCAATCGATGTTACTCCAAACATTGCTATCCAGACCATGAGTTGTCTCAAGATATGCCACTGGAACGCCAACGGCTTAAGCCAGCACCGTTTGGAGCTAATTCAATTCCTTGAATCCAGCCAAATCGACATAATGATGATATCTGAGACCCATTTCACTGACAAAAATTGCTACCAAATACCATATTACAAACTGTACACCACAAATCATCCGCATGGTAAGGCACGCGGAGGAACTGCCATATTGATAAAAAGCAGAATAAAACATCATGTTCTTGAAGATTTTAATAGCGTCTACTTGCAAGCAACATCTATATGTCTGGAAGAATACATTTCTAAGCTAGTAATATCTGCGATATACTGTCCCCCAAGATACAGTATTACCGAACAGCAATATAAAGAATTTTTCTCAACTCTTGGTAGCAAATTCTTGGTTGCTGGCGATTTCAACGCCAAACACACTCACTGGGGCTCCCGCTTAATAACTCCAAAAGGCAAAAGACTATGTTCAATCATCACTAACCACGGCTACGATGTTATTTCAAATGGTCAACCGACATATTGGCCGACGGACAAGAGGAAAATACCCGATCTCATAGACTTTGGAGTCGCCAAAGGTTTGCAGATGGAAAATATCTCCACAGAGTGTAATTATGATCTATCATCTGACCACTCACCCACGGTAATATTTATAAAATCACCAAGCCCCCAAAGCAATTGCGTTAGAAAGAAAATAGACTGGTTAAAATTCAAGAAATATATAAATTCCCATCTTCCTCTGAGTACTGTATTAAGAAATGGACACGATGTAGACTCAGCACTCGAAAAATTCAACCAGCTGCTCTCATTAGCTCTCAGCTCAGCCACCTGCACAAAGGTATGCAAGCAATCAAACTATAGCCCATACACACCAGCCGATATTGAATTGCTAGTAAGACAGAAAAGAAGACTCCGAAGACAATGGCAAGAATTCAGATCACCGAATCTGAAAACACAGCTACAGCACTGCACTCGAAAGTTAAAGCAAGCCTTAAAAATAAAAACAACAAAGAGTTAGAAGAGCACATAGCGAAATTAACACCTGGTGAAGCGTCAGACTACTCTTTGTGGAAATCAGCAAAAAAATCAAATCGGCCAATTCTCACTGATTCCCCCATCCGTTTGAGTGACGGTAATTGGGCTAGAAGCAACTGTGAGAAGGGTTTGGCTTTTGCAAACCACCTAAAAAGTGTGTTTACACCCAATCCACCCTCTTCACAGTCCTCATTACCAATATTAACTTCTCAACCTTGCTCAATAACGCTCAAAATTACAAAAAAGGACATATTCAAAGCAATTTATAAAGATTTAAACCCAAAAAAATCACCTGGTCCAGATAAAATTACCGGTAAAATGATAAAAGTGCTACCTCCGGCTTCAGTAATTCATCTCATGCACATTTTCAATGCTATCCTTCGTATTAAACACTATCCCAAATGCTGGAAAACTTCAAAAATTATTATGATATCAAAACCAGGAAAAGACCCTACAAAAGTTGCATCGTACAGACCTATCAGCCTCCTACCTCTACTTTCTAAAGTATTCGAAAAGCTACTTGTCATGAATATAACTCCATTTATTAATCTCAACCAACTGATTCCTCAACATCAGTTTGGATTTAGAAAACAGCACGGCACAATAGAACAAGTCCACCGCATTGTAACTCTGATAAGGAACACTTTTGAAGAAAAAAAGTATTGCTCAGCTGTCTTTCTTGATATCACTCAAGCTTTCGATAAAGTATGGCACGATGGCCTTATTTACAAACTCAAACTATTACTGCCTGCAAATGTCTCCTCATTGCTTAGTAGCTACCTCACGAAAAGACAATTTCTCGTACATCACAAGGATTACACAACAAATCCATTGGATATTCACGCTGGCGTTCCTCAAGGAAGCGTTTTGGGTCCCTTACTGTATCTCTTATACACTTCAGATATGCCCAACAATAACTATACATTCATATCGACCTTTGCTGATGATACGGCAATATTGTGCTCTCGCTCTAACCCCATAGAAGCTACTAAACTCCTGCAGACTCATGTCGATTCTCTCGAAATCTGGCTAGTAAAATGGCGTATAAAAGTCAATGAATCAAAGAGAGTACATGTAACCTTCACGCTAAGGCCAGATACATGTCCCCCACTTAAAATTAATGGCCAATCAGTTCCACAATGTTCCTCAACAAAGTACTTGGGTATTTACCTCGACAGAAGGCTGACATGGAAAAATCACATAGAGGCAAAGAAAACTCAGATCAAGCTTAAAATTAATCAGTTATGGTGGCTGTTACACAAAAGATCAAAGTTGAATCTTGAATACAAAGTGCTATTATATAAAGCAATCCTGAAACCAATCTGGACTTATGGTATTCAGTTTTGGGGCACCGCATCTCCCTCTAATATCGAAAAATTGCAGCGAATACAATCCAAGTGTCTGCGTTAACATCCATCGAGATTTAAATGTATCCACAATTTCTGAGGAAGTTACAATGTCCTGCAGAAGCTACATTCAAAAATTACACAATCATCCGAATCCCCTTGCTAGGCAATTGTTGCTGAGCAAGGGGCATCATCGATTAAAAAGAAAAGACACACTGAATATGCTGTAAAATTGCTACATCTCGCGACTCACCAAATTGTGATGGAACGTAGGGGATATCACATAGTTTTATTTAGTTTGTAAGATTTGAATACTTATTGTTAGTTTCTTGTATTTAAGAAAGATTCAATAAAAAAAAAATAAGCTAAAAAAAAAAAAAAAAAAAATTTGTTAACTGTTTGAGCTGGATCTTAGTATTATTACAAACTATCATGTAATTCTTAAAAAAAAAAATTACAGCATCTAAATCTTCCAAGCTATCATTCCCTAGGATACCGTAGAATGACCTGAGTGCGGGCACCAAATAAAAATTTAATTCAGTCATCAAGATTGAAGAATTTAATGAATGTATTGGATTGAATATAACTTCTTTCGCAAGGGTTAATTGAATGCAATTCTTGATTGGGCCTATAAGAAATTTGAGGATACTTCCGCTCTTCGTCCCACATTCGAAATATGGGAGCGAAGAGCTCCTTATCCTAAAAAATGTGTGTTGTTGAATTCCTCTTTTGATTTGCTATTCGCTTCCTCTGTTTCTATAGTTTCGAAGTAGTCCTCTAGTGTCTGTTCAGAATTCTGGATTTCTTTTTCGTCATAGTCGTAGGATTCTGTTTGTTCAGTAGTGTCGATGTGAAAAGTTCTTTGGGCTTTGAATGGCCGAATACTTTGTTATGAGTGTGCCTGTTATGAGGAGCCCTGAAACTGATTTGATTGTGGTCTGTTCAAATAGTTTAGTTGCTGTGAGCGAATGCTTCTATGAACATCCAGAGGTTCTGGTGGTGGTAAAGGTTTAGGAGCTAGTCGACGCTGTGGGGTGTCCTTGATAGACTATTGTTTAATACTGCTGCTGTGGTGTAGGCTGGTCTTGCAAGAGAAATATTTAGCGGTTACAGCACGTCTGCTGGCTCTCGCATTCCTAATACTTGCCGTCAGTAACCAAATAAGCCTCTTATGAAGCTGTCTAAGACCTTTTATCTATATGTTTGTGATAGCAAACTTAAAGCCTCATTTCCTGATTCTAGCAGACTAATTTATTCAGGATGACCGACAAAGGAGAGTACACTTCTTGATACAATAGAATTCCTGCACTGTTGGCTTTCCTTGTCATTTGGTATTCTAAAGTCAAAACATCTCTCTTATCAACGTAATGTAACGTTAAGCATTTCGCAAAGGTTGTCTAATTTACCGACGTATTATAGCATTCCAATGCAATGTCTGCATTGACTATAATTTTATTTCTTATGATATTTGAAATGCTGTAAAATGTAGACGTTCCTTTCACATACTCATAGATTTTGAGAATGCACTCTACTCTCTTCTTCCACGAATTAAATTCACCTGGTTTTCCTGAAGAATCTCTCAAGCACTTAACAACGTCAGTATATTTCCTAGGTCTGCTAAGATATTTAGGGGTCGTTCTTCTATAGTCTGATCCGTAATGCTTTGTAAGATAGCATTAAGATTAAGAGCTGCCTACAGGAATACAGATGCATGGATGTTGAGCACCTCTAGAGCTATATGTCAATCTACTGACCTGAGTTTCGAAATATCGAACTGTTGACTAGGTGGAGGATCATTTGGAGTAATAGCGCTAGAAAGATTAGGCGGATTAGGAGGTTGGTTTATGTTGAGAACGGCTGGGCATTTTATTATTTGGATTATACATCGTGAATGAAAATAATTTTTTTCCTCTTTCTTTTTCTTTGTTTTACAATAATTAAATATACGAATTAATATTTTTTAATCAAAATTATCAGATTATAAAATTACAATAAATTTGATAACTTTTAATTCGTTCGTGCATATAAAAACGTTATTGTTAAGAATTTACAGACAAATAAATGTAAATTTCATCTTGAATGTTTTTGGTTCTAGTGCTACGCTGTATCGTATAACTGTTTCTTTATGGTTTGACTTCTAAATTCAACTATGCTTTATTCTCCTACTCTAATGTTGATTTGATATATATGTTTTATTAATTTTTTCCTGTTCCTCCTCTTTTATTTAATTGCTGAGGATCCAATCAAGGTTTTGTTTAACCCTTGTAATCGTAATAGATGATGTTTAAGTTTTAATTTTATTTCAGTTGGTGCTAATATTTCTAAATTATGATAATAATAATTATTATTATATTGCTTTATTGTTTAGTTGTTGTTGCTTCTGAATCTTTTTTTTTTAATAAATTAATTATTGATTTCGTATGATTTCGTTAACTTTTAATTTGAATTTGATTATTCACTTGATTTAATTTTCACTTAAACAATTCTCTTTGAATATTTAACAACGCGGGTGGATCGAGTTTTGTCCGTTTTTCTTGTCAATATTAGGGAGCCGTCATTCGTACTTTTACGCATGTGAATAACTTAACTTAATGGTCGGGAGCCAGTTAGGTTTCTTGGCGTGAAACGAAATATCAAAATTACACACGATCTAACATATTTGCCCTGCGGACTTACGCTTTATTAAATTGTAAATACAGAGTGAATTGTCTTAATTCTAAAAATTACAAACTAACTTCATTGCTCTAATTATTCTTATTATTCTTTATTGAGTCAAGCCAGACGCTTGACTGTAATCAAACTGTTTAATAGAATTAATTATGTAAAAAAATTTAATGTTCAATAATTTCTGTTTAATAAAAATTATGGGAACGGAAATTCTTATAGCAATATTTTGAAACAAACGATATATTGATATGCTTTTAATCGATTGTACTTGTATGCTGGAGTCAGCATTTGAATAACTGTTTACATTGAATAATTGTATACAATATTTGACATGTTTTGAATGGAACGATATATTGATATGTTGCGGTCAGCATTAAGATAAAGTTGAAAGAATTTTAAGTGATTTAGTTTGCACAGACGTACACTGGAGCAAAATATCCTGAAAGATGCTATCAAATAAACGACTTAAGCTAGGAAGCTGAATTTTGGTACACTGATTGCTATTGACAAAAGTAGTAACGGGTGTTTTAGTAAGACCTTGAACACTTTGAACCCAAATATAAAAAGGAAATATTATTGGAATGAATTAAAAAAAATGTTAATCTGTAAAATAATCTAATGGAAAAGACCTAAGAAAAACAGATCGACACACATCACCTATTCTTCGATTATAAAGCCGCTTTCGACAGTCCGGTAAGGGATTACCTCTACACAACTATGTCTGAATTTGGTATACCTACAAAACTCATTCGACCTTGCAGAATGACACTGCTTAACTCTAGTTGTGCACTGAAAATTGGGAAGGACCTCTCCCCTATGTTTAATACCAAACGAGGTTTCAGACAAGGTGATTCATTATCGTGTGACTTCTTCAACCTTATTATGGAGAAAATTATTCGAGCTGCAGATTTACTACATAATGGCACTATCTTCAACAAAAGAGTCGTGCTGCTGACGTATGCCGCCGATATTGCCATAATCGGTATCAACTCGCTAGCAGTCAGTGCAGCATTCTCTGAATTGGAACGAGAGTCACGTCGAATGGGTTTTACAGTGAACAAGGGCAAGACAAAGTATCTAGTATTTAGCAAAGAGGGTATTTAACTCGGCACCCGATGGAAGACGCAGAAGAAGAGGAAGACCAAAACTCCGTTGGTAGGACCAAGTGTTGGGTAACCAGACGGTGCTTGGAATATCCAATTAGCGCCAGCATGCGGAGAGTAGAGTAGACTGGCACCGCATTGGATATGATTTTTAAAAAACACATAAAATTTAGAGATAGGTATGAAATCTTTATTTGAATCGATAGAACGATCTATATAATTCAATGTTTAAAGATGATTTCATATAAATATTGAACTCGGCTGCGCCTCCAATGGTTCATACGCTGGGTCCAATTTTGGCATACTCTCTCCAACATATCGGCCGGTATCTCACGAATAAATTCTTCCAGTGCGTCAACCGTTGCGGGCTTGTCGCTATAAACATGAGCCTAAACATAGCCCCATAAAAAAATCGTCTAAAGGCGTTAAATCACAAGATCTAGCAATTACGGCAATATGGCAATTTTGATTGTTCACGTATTCATTCAACCAGAAATGAGCTCGTCGCTGAACACAATTTTCCGATAAAAAAAACGTGGATCTTCATCCGTTGTGGTAGGTCGTGTGGCTTCAATCCTTGCACCAGCTGTATTTTAAAAAGCTTTTACACCCAAATCCTTCCGCAAAATTTTCCATGTAGTGGAGTAACAGAGGCCCAATTGCTGCGAACGGCCCCGAATCTATAATCCACGGTCATCAAAAATACTGGCGGATACAGCTGCGATATTTTCCTCTGTCCGCACTCTACGTATGCGAGTTGGTGGTTGAATGTCCAATAATGTAAATATGGTGCGAAATTTAGTCACAATATTAAAATGGAAGAAGTGCACGATGCACTTTCTTAACCGAGCATGAATTTTTATAATAAAATTTAATAATCTGCAAGCGTTGTTCGTTTGTAAGTCGATTCATGGTTAAATTATAGACCAAACTGAACATGTTTGACAGTAAAATGTTACACGAAAATAGCTGTGCTGCCAAACACAGTGTTGCCAAAAGAAAGTTGCTAAAAAATATTTCAAATTTCAAAAATATTTCATATTTCAAAAAGGAAAAGAAGAATAAAACTTCTTGTGTAATTAAAAGTATTGATTGAAGTATAAAAAAATTAAATAAATATGTGTACTTATAGGCCCCGTATGCATCTTAAATTTTGGACAGTATTAGAAGAGACTTACTTGTATTAGCAGGTTCTGAACGGCAGAATCCTTGCAACACAACTTTTTCTGAGCTTTGTCACAGAGCTCTTTGAAAAGCTTTTCAATGCTAAGTGTTACTGCCGAAAGAACTGCTAATTGCTTGCCTAGAGTTAGGTACCGTTCGGAAGAAAAATCTTTTCGAAATCAAAGTTGTATTTTAGCCGGCGATTGAACTCACGACCTACAGATTAGAAGGCCAAGGCACTAACCATTGAGATACGATACCCAGTTTAAGTCTAAATATATCTTAAAAAGCGTTGCTTAGTATCAACAAACATAGAGTCCGACCGTTTTCGACAGCACGTCACTGTTGATAAATATGCTTTTGAAGTTGTGAAGGACTTTATCTATCTTGGAACCAGCATTAACACCGGTAATTACGTCAGCCTGAAGATATTTCGAGGGATCACTCTTGAAAACAGGAGCTACTTTGGGCTAAGCAAGCAATTGAGAAGTCGAGCGAGAAACGAATACAACTCTCTACAAGTCCCTTATCATGCCTATCCTAATACGGTGCCGACAATTGGACAATTTCTACCTCAGATGAGGGAATGCTCGGAGTTTTCGAGAGGACCTATTTGCGTTGTTGGCGAGTATCGAATAAGGTAGAAAAATTAGCTGAATGAGCTGTATGTCGGCACCGAAATAGTAAAGCGCATTAAAATTCAGTGGCTGGCTAGATCATGTCGAGCGAATGAAAGAACACGCACCGGCTAAGAAGGTGTTATATTTGAAACCCTCTGGTGGACGACGCAGAATAGAAAGACCTAACCTCCGGTGAAAAGATAGAAGTAGAGAACTTGTCAGCGCTTGGAATTTCTAACTGGCGCCAACTATCGAAGGAAGGATTTGGTTGGAAAAACATGTTAGATTAGACCTAAATTGATTTTTGGTTGTAATGGCCACATAAGAAGAAGAAGAAGAAGTGTATAATAAGAAATGCAAGGAAAAATAAGCAGGAATTGGGCCTTTATCACTCACTCAGCAACTTATTGCCTGTGAGAAATATCCGGTAGACTTAAGTTATACTCTACAGGAGTTCATGAGGCGATTTCTATTTAAGAGAAATTGGTGCGCTTTGGTTCCTTGTAAAAAGTAAACCACTTGCTGTTCATGGAATAGTGACGCCTATACAACGATGATAAGAACAAATTTAAAACTACAGATCCTTTCATGACGTCACGGATAATGAATTAACATAATTTCAATACTCAACCTATAAGGTTATGATGGTATATCAGAGACTTTAGTAGTATAGAGATATCCCAATATTAATAGATAGCGATTTAACAGCAAATCTGGCGAAGAAACAATAGCTGCCTTTTCACTCAAAACCAAAAATGGTTTTGCATTTACTGGAAACAGTTGAGATTGAGCGTTTTCAAACGTAAACCAACCGCACAATCAATTTGAGTCGGCATGTCACGCATATAAATACTTTCATATGTACCAACGTATGAATCCGACGATGAACATATTGAAATTGTATAGGATAATTATAATTATATTTATAAAAGAATGTTGGAACGTAAACGCACTTTTAAGTGTAACACTGATATGCTACAAACACTTAGTAGGCATTGGAAACACCCGTTACTCATGATTTTTGATAATACATTATGAACTAAGTTTGGGTGCCGTAGCTCAGTGATTAGTGTGTTGATCGTCTGATCTGTCGGTCGTGGATTGAATCCCCGACTCAAGCATAACAAATTTTATATCGAAAAGATTTTTCTTTCGAACGGTACCCACCTGTCGGCAAGCAATTGGCAATTCTTCCGGCAGTAACAATTTACCATGGAAAAGCTTCTAAAAGAACTCTGCGACAAAGTTCAGAAAAAGTTTTTTTTTTTTTTTCAAGCTTTATTTATTGGATCCTTCTAAAATTACTTAGAATCTAACAATAAGTGAGGTAGCTACTAAGCAATGAGGAGACATTTGCAGGTAGTAATAGTTTGAGTTTGTAAATAAGGCCATCGTGCCATACTTTATCGAAAGCTTGAGTGATATCAAGAAAGATAGCTGAGCAATACTTTTTTTCTTCAAAAGTGTTCCTTATCAGAGTTACAATACGGTGGACTTGTTCTATTGTGCAGTGGTGTTTTCTAAATCCAAACTGATGTTGGGAAATCAGTTGGTTGAGATTAATAAATGGAGTTATATTCATGACAAGTAGCTTTTCGAATACTTTAGAGAGTAGAGACAGGAGGCTGATAGGTCTGTACGATGCAACTTTTGTAGGGTCTTTTCCTGGTTTTGCTATCATAATAATTTTTGAAGTTTTCCAGCATTTGGGATAGTGTTTAATACGAAGGATAGCATTGAAAATGTGCATGAGATGAATTACTGAAGCCGGAGGTAGCTCTTTTATCATTTTATCGGTAATTTTATGTGGACCACATGATTTTTTTGGGTTTAAATCTTTATAAATTGCATTGAATATGTCCCTTTTTTTAATTTTGAGCGTTATTGAGCAAGGTTGAGAAGTTAATTTTGGTAATGAGGACTGTGAAGAGGGTGGATTGGGTGTAAACATACTTTTTAGGTAGTTTGCAAAAGCCAAACCCTTCTCACAGTTGCTTCTAGCCCAATTACCGTCACTCAAACGGATGGGGGAATCAGTGAGAATTGGCCGATTTGAGAAAAAGTGATGTGGCAAAAAGTTCTACCGTTCGGAACCGGCTAAAATAAGTAGGACCCTTCTAATAATGTCCAAAATTTAACACGCACAACAGTAATGGAAGAGAAGCTCAGTCAAAGAGCCCTTCGGGGCTTCAAGTGCCACATATATTTTTTTTATTTTTATAAACTAAGCCGATATTGTGATATCGGCTGCATTGTTAATAGGATCACTTTGCATATGGTGCACACATAATTTGTTCATTTCCAGTTAGAAATAATTATAATAAAATATACCGTCATTAACACAAATAATTTAAAATAGAATATAACATATTTTAAATAATAATATATATAACATTTGGCGACGAGGATAATGGCTCAGGGGAATTAATTGGAAAACGTTCTAACCAAAATTTTGTTCAAACAACAAGAAACAACGGAGTACCACGAGCAGCACCTAGCGCTACAGCAAAAACAGATTAACCAACAGCAGAAACCTTTGGAAAGGGTTATGCAACATACATCTGATAATAGGTCACACAGTCAGACTCATGCAACAGGTGAGAACAACTAGTGGATATTCTAACGAAGCAAATTACGGAATTCATCTATGATCCAGATGACAATCGTTCGTTTGGTGCATGGTGCAGCCGTCATGAACATTACAGTCGATGAAGCAAAATTACAAGAAGAGAACAGAAAGAGATTACTGTTGAGAAAAATGTGTTAACAAGTGTACCAACAATACATTGATGTCATCTTACCAAAAAAGACGAATGAATTTTCATTCGCATACACCGTGAACAAGTTACAAGAATTGTTTGGAAAAAAACAATCGCTTTTTAGTAGTCGTTTCAAATGTTTTCAACTGGCCAAAGCAGACACAGAAGATTACACATCATTCATTGCGAAAGTAAATAGTCAGTGTGAAAATTTCACAAAGGCTAATTTGAAGTGTCTTCAATTTGCAAAAGACTCAAATTTATGTTAAGAAATTTTGAGGATGTTGAATGATGAAGAACCATCGAAACCAGCTACGCTTGACACGATCAACGCGGAAATACAACGCTACAAAGACAACAAGACACGCGCATGATTGGTGATGCTCAAGTAAAAATGTAAGCAGTACATTCACGTAACGGTAGTCACCATAAGCAACAGGCAATGCAACTTGCTCCCTCCAAAATTCCCCTATCGCTATGTTGGAATTGTAGTGGCATGCATTTTGTG
Source organism: Megamerina dolium (assembly GCA_963854835.1). Taxonomy (NCBI): domain Eukaryota; kingdom Metazoa; phylum Arthropoda; class Insecta; order Diptera; family Megamerinidae; genus Megamerina; species Megamerina dolium. The sequence goes on from OY978530.1 coordinate 61,120,102, forward strand.
TGTGATTGCAAATTCATCGATAAGAAATGTTTTCAATGTGGCAATATTGCTCATAAACAAGGGTTTTGTCACGCAATTAAACGCAAACCGTCTTTTAAATCTAAGCAAGGTTCTAATAACAATTCATTTCAGCAACAATCACTGACACTAAAGGAGTTTAGAGATAACGGCAAAGGGTCGCAGCAGCAACAAAAAAGGGAACAGATACGAAGCATTGTGCACCAGAGAGATTTTCCAAGCATCTCAAGCACGTAAAAATTTATATAAATTGAATCAACGTAAAAGAATTTGGGTTATGGGAAATGCCAATTAATTCATTTTGTAAACAATTAAAATCTTACACACAAGCTATTACAAGATGTATGTCAGAACTACAAACTCACTATTCGAAAGTGTTTCAAAAACAGTTAGGTTATTGCGACAAAATTAAAATTCATTTGCCACTGAAAGCGGATGCAGTTCACAGTTTATCTCGAAGCGTCAGTACCATATGCAGTAAAATATATTGTAGAGGCAAAACTTGGTCGGCTAGAAAATAAAGGTGTTATTACGCCAAGAAATTTTTCGAATTGGGATGCACCAATTGTCATCGTCAAAAGATCCAATGGAAAAATTTGAATATATGAAGATTATTCAACAGGTGTTAATAAGAACGTTTAGTCGAATTTCCACCCATTGCCAATTCCAGATGAAATTTTTATGTGTTTACAAAATCGCAAATATTTCATTCGGTTGGATTTTAATGATGTTTAAATACATTTCGAAGTTATACGTTAGAACAATTTGACAGGTAATTGGGATAAGTTCAAACTTTATAAAAACACGGTAAAATATATAGGCCATATTGTAGATGCAAGGGAATTCATCCAAATCCAGACAAAATAGTATCTATCAAAAACATATGGCATCCAACAGGTATCACCGAAATCAGATCGTTTCTGGGTGCAATAAATTATTATGGCAAACTTATTGGTACAATGAGAATTATTAGCACACCACTTGACTTACTTCAATCGAATAAAAAGTGTAATCAGTCAACATAATCTGAAGATTTATTTCAAAACTTCAAGATAATTCTCCAAGCAAATTTAATCCTAACACATTTTAATCCAAATCTTCCGGTTATAGTGTCAGCAGATGCATCGATGTATGGACTCGGAGCACAAATTGCTTACGTAATACCAAGTGCAGCAGAAAAGCCTATAGCACATGCTTCAAGTTCTTTGACAGCATGCGCAACATTTGAATACAATATTAAGTCAATTGTTCAAGAAAATGTTAACAAACTTCCAGTCACATATCACATGATACAGCAATCTACTAGTAAAGATGATTGTATTTTAACGGTAATAGAGTACGTTCAGACATCATGGCCAAGGAAAGATATGGACTTACATGATTCAATACTCATTCCATAGTTTAACCGAAAAAAATCGTTATCAGTGGTAGACAACTTATTACTTTTTAGAGATCGTATCGTAGTAATAGATGCATTTACAAAATGTGTTTTGAAAATGTTACACAAGGTGGATCAAGGTCAACAGAGAGTGAAGGCAATCGCACACTGTGTGGAACAGTGTATACAATGCAAGGCGAGCTCGAAATCCCCAATTATACATTCATGGTCAATGTCTATCAGACCAATGCAGCGCGTCCATATAGACATAGCAGGTCAAATTAAGTCATATTTCTACTTGGTGATCGTGGACTCTTTTTCAAAATGGCCAGAAGCGTACCAAAGTAGTACAATCTCAACTGGTAAGATGATTGAAATAATGTCAGATTTCTGCAATAGATTTTAAACGCTTATATCGGATAACGGTACACAATTTACCAGCGCTGAATATCAAGAATTTTGTCTAGAATGAGGCATAAGACATATTCGCACAGTTCCATATCATCCACAGAGTAATGGTCAAGAACAACCTCTAAAGACGAATGACTGACACCTTTCATTTCAGTTGGCCTACTTTTAGCAAAATTTTGGGGTTCCCGGTTTATTGGCCGTACTTGGGCCCACCGCAGTTTCCCTGGGATTATTTCCATTCTTTGCGTTTATAACAGTCTGCGATCCTGTGTCCCGGATTCTTACAAAAAAAACATTTGGTTTCAGAATTTCCGCGATTATAGATTTCGCTTTCTTGACTAGGTGCAGGTGTTTCATTGCTTTTTTCCTTGTGCCCTGTTGTTGGAAAAAGGCGTACATGACAAATTGAACTCATGTCCGTATTTTTTACATTTTATGCAATAGGGTATGTTTTTTCTCTTAAAACATTCGTCTCTGGTGTGCCCCTTTTTGTCCCAGAAGTAGGAACTCTCCTTTGCCTATTTTGGGGACTTACGTTATTATTTTGTTATTTGTCCATTCCGAGTGGCATCTTGTCATTTCTATTCTGGTGAAATGCCACTATATTACTGGTCTCAATTTGGTGAACATCGTATGAATATAGTGCTCCCATATTAAACTGATTGAACCGTTGTCCTCTTTCGAGTAGAATACCCGTGTTTACGGCTTCCTCTGCTAATTCTTCTAACGTGCCCGTCTTACCTAGCATATGAGTTTTTAGCAATGGGTATTGAAGGCCCGATATAAAAGATGTCCTCGCATACCCCTCTAGCTCCTTTAACAACGTTTGGTCTCCGATTCCACTGTACCTATTCTTAATACACTGAGGTAGTTGGCGTGCGACTTGTATTTGGTGCGTGAGCGGTTCCAGGTGAACGGTCTTCAAATATGTGTTTCAGAGAAGTGTATACAATTCCTCTAAATTAGCGAATTTTTACTAAGCACCAAGTTAAAAGCATCACCATATAGTCGGTGTTTTACACAGGCAACGAAGTGTTCCAACCCATTGGGTTTTATGGCCTTTTGTGCTAATTCCGACTCAGAAATTTTTTTGCCTTTTTTAATGTTGCAATCTGTTTTTCTAACATTCAGCAATACTTAATTACTTAAAGCAATAATAAACAGAAGAATATTAATCATGTGTGGACTACACCCAGTGGTGCAGCCATTTATTATTCTTCACCCATTAGGAAATGAGAATTGTTTTTGATTTTCTCTTCAGCCGCGGAAACTTAATGGAATTGAAATTGAGATCCGATATTAGTGGATTATGGTGGTTCTGAAGTCTTTGATTGTATGGTTTGGTGTGCTTTTGATTACTTCAGCAAACGTTGGGACTTTCAAGTCACGATGGATTTAGTTGTTTGTGACATAATATGGGGTTTTAGATTCAAAGCTTTGGAGAATTGAAATGAACTGATGTACTTCAGTTCTCAAGTCTTCAGACTTCGCACCGGTGAGTACAGGGACTAGTTTACTGAGCGTCTGTGCTATTTCGTCAATGCGCATTTTTTAGCTTTGGTTTCGTTTGTACTTCTGGTTGTGACTCTGATTGTGTTCTCCTTACAGGTGTAAAACGACGAAGAGGTGCCTCCTGTGCTAGGCAGCGTTCTGTTTCGAGATTCTTCACTTTTGCTTGGAGCGTACTTAGCTGTTCAGTGTCAACTAAGGTTCTGAGTCTTTTTCTATAAATTCCTCTTGAATACACTTTCCCTTTAGCAAGTTTTCCAATTCCTTATTTCTCTATTTCTAGCTGTTCCGTGTCGGATTCCTGTTTTTCGATCTGTGCTCACAGAGCTTTAATTTGTGTTTTTGACGCCTCGAGATGGTTTTTTTTTCAAAGCTGCTTAGCCTGACTTTTCAAAAGGTCGTTTAATTCAGATAACGCTCAATGATTGGTGTTAATACCCTTCCGTAATGCACTTTTGATTTTATGTGCTGGAATTGCTCATATATGCTGTGTTGCTTAAACCCCACACGGGGTCCATTGATTCGGCTATTGTAGCGTCTAGTTCTTTTGATAATGATTCGTAGGATTTATCGTAGGAAACGCAAACTAGAATTAGATCCTATACTGCGTTAAACGTTGAACGTAAAACACCTTGTATGTACAATATATTTTGCAGTATCCTTCCGGCTGCTCCAAGTTGTTGTATTTGTACTTTTTTTTCATAACACAATCTTATCCAATAACTTATCTCCTAGGCATTAAACAACATCCTTTTACTATAAGACCCATAAGACTAGCCATTTCGCATCGCGAGACCAAACAGCTAAACAGACCCGCCAGTACATGAACTGTGACAAAGTTGGTTTTTTATTTGTGAATAATAATTATACCACAACGGCGCTTGAACCGTGCAATACCGACGAATTCCTTGAGTGTTGCGAGTCATTTCGGAACTCCAACACTGATCACCCGAAAAGTGGAGTTAAATTGTGTAACGCGTGCCTTTGTTTTCCAGCTGGGGTAACGCTCAGCCAGCCAGGGTAAACAAGAGGCACGCGTTACAATGGCGCCCGAGCAGGGACTCTCCACAAAAGAGAGTATTACTAATACGATCAATGAGGAAACAACACCAGCGACCGAAATACAAAACACAAACCGCTTAGGTTGGATATATACCTTACGAAAAGAAGAATTAGAGCTACAAATGGAACTAAATGGCCTATCTGTCGACGGCGGAGTGCGCGAATGGCAACAGCGGTTGAGTCGTTACATGCGAGAGAAGTTAACTAGACAAACTAGTACCACGACCAGTGCGACGCTACTTCCAGTCACCGAAGTAAGTAGTCCTACTACTATACCCGACTATGAGGTCATGAACACCGTACGACGGAGGGGTTTAAATTTCGATGGCACACGCAACCTATTCGAATACAACACCACTCAACGAGTTGTGTAAAGATAGAGCAAGGGATTGGTGGCGGTACAAACGCGACAGCATCCATAATTGGTCAGACTTCGAAGAGGCGGCACTAAAATACTTCCTTCCACCACGCTACATGGCGAAATTAGAAGATGACATTGCCAGACGCAAGCAAGGACCACGTGAGAAGGCAAAAGAGTTCATTATGGCGTTAACTCGCCAACATTCTCGACTCAAACACGAATGCCATTTAGATAGGGCATATGATGGGTTAAGACCCGAATATCGTCTATATATCAAACGTAACGAATTTGATAATTTAGACTCGTTGATGGAACTCGCAGACGAGTACGAAAACATACGTGAAGAAGAATCATGTAGGAATAGATCATACCCTACGCATATGGTAAAACAACAAATGCCAACATCGACAGAGGAACACCGTCACGAAACAAAACTTACCTACGAATCACCAGATACAACAAACGAAGACGACCCATACGAAAGACCATATGTCAATGTCACTTGTCAAGGGAAGCCAGTGACAGCACTCATAGATACGGGTGCATCACTAACGTTTGTAGGGAAAACACTGCGCGATCATATACACCAGCGTCAAAAACCCATAGAACGTACACAACAAATCGTGCTAGCCAACGGCGAAGAAATACAGATAGGGGAATGCTACACTGCGACATTCCACCTATATAACAAGTGTATTCAACATGAGGTATATTACCTACCTGGCACGAGCGAACTTTGCATACTCGGCGTAAACCTACTAAATCGAATCGGCCTTCGTGTTGAAATCGGTGGGCGGCAACAATTTCAATCCGCCATCACCAGAGAGTCACTCAAGTTCAACAAACAAAACAGCAAAACAACGTCATCATTAAAAAGGGATGAGTACCACTACAGATCAACCAGGATACGGAGGAGGCCCCTCCATTATATTAAAAAAAAAAAAAAAAAGAATTATTTATACATATATATAAAAAAAAAAGAATGAAGGTTATTCATATACTTATTATTATTATTATTTAACTCGGGTACTCACTTTTTATCTTTTTTTTAGGTTAAGAGAATTTCGGTCCTCGCAAGTAAGGGGGGAAACCAAACCTTTATTATAAATTAAGTTAGGGATAGTTCCTATCCTCGCAAGTAAGGGGGGAATGTAACACGCGTATTCGTGTTACAAATTAATAATATTAAAATATAATAATAATTAAAAAAAAATATAAAAATCAACGTCGCGATCCGGGATCGAACGCGTACCCGTGGGCAAAGTCAGGTGGTGGGACGAACCCACGAAACACTTTACACGTCGATACGGATAAATAAGTTTGTATATTTGCTTGTGCTTAATTCAGTTGATGTAAATTAATTGATATAAATTAATTTGAATTTACATGTAATGTAAGTTAATTGAGTGAAGGTAAAAGCACAAGCAAAATAAAGGCAAACACATAGAGCAGATATGAGAATTCTCGTTTGGTTTAGCCTATATTTAATAAAGATCATGCGACATATATACATGTGCTTGACCAGTTGCGATCAATATCGAAGAGTCTTTCTTCTGTTGCCAAAATATTTTGCAACAACGACCCGTTGGGCGAATTATTCCCAACGAGTGCTCTATTGAAGCAGAACCATATACGGTGCGCGACAATACGAGTTCTTGCCCTAAAGTGATCCCATATACGGGAGCTTCGGGTAGTCAACTGCGAGCCTTCTGCTCTGCCAAAGTAGTCACTTTGACCACTTCAAATCCAGGAGCAACCAGCTCGAGCGCTGGTTCCTCCTGCATTCCACTCCTTGTCTCCCTCTTACTTGCGTAGGATACGAATAGGACAGTTTCATAAATTTGTAGCCTTAGTGGAATAATTCAATTGTAGCATATTTTTTATTAATTTGTTAATTCAATTTGCCAATTCTTCTGTACTTCTAAGCTTATTTTCTTTTTGTAAATACTTAATTTTTGTAAAGCCAAATAAATGAAAAGAATAATAAAAGTAGGAATTGTACCGCGAGAGGTATATCATCCGAGCCGAACACTCTAGTGTCGGTAATATTACTGTCAGTTTGACAGTAAGTGTGTAATTCGGTTTTCCTCCTACAACAAGTGTTTTTCGCTGCCCTCTTGTTTACCCTGGCTGGCTGAGCGTTACCCCAGCTGGAAAACAAAGGCACGCGTTACAATTGGTGGAGTATACTTACCCTCTCTATTATTTCTTTTAATAAAAACGCCCATTGGACTTTAATTACTGGCTTCCTTTTGCTTTTATTTCCTTTCTTTTCACTGCTACGCTATTACAACTTTAAACTAACTAAATGGTGTCATTTGCGGTTGTTGTCATATATGACCACGCATGGTCATATATAATGTCAGCCAAGTGAAAACAATAAACTTTCAGTTCGCAAGCCGATGTGGCAACATCTGACATCCAAAGTATATGTGCCAGCATGTTGGCAGTTTGTTTTCGTTTGCGAGTGAACAGCTGTTTTAATGTATACACTTTTTAATACCAAAGGTAAAGTTTGCAATATTGTTTTCCAATGTGTTCTTCAGTTTCAAGACATGAACACCAGGAATTCCACAACTTTCTTATGCCCAAGTCTTTCAAATTTCTTGAGCCAACATTACAAATTGAGGCAAACACAACATCAAATTTATCATAAGTTAGTATATATTTTTATATATACCATAATATTTTATTATGGTATAAATTGCACAAATATACAACTTATTGCTTTAAAAATTTAAAAATTTTCACTTTTAAATTGTTTTCGTACTTTTTGCAAAAATATTTATCTAATCAGCTGATCGGGTGTCAGCAAATTTCTATTCATATTTGATATTAGTAATGAAAACGGAATGTCAAACAGCTGACACCTAAATTTGATGACAGTCTTTGACATGCACTACTTTATCGGATTTCTGTCAATTTATAAGATTTAATGAAAACGCATTTACCGCAAAATTATACGCTGTTAGTTGAGGCAGTATTTTGCTGTCAATACATATGATCTAGTGAAAACCAGGCTTAATATTGGAGGACCTCGTAAGGACCACAGTATTCACTCGTCACTGGTCACTGTTAATTTACAACTCATAACTCGCTCTGCATTCAATAAGCTGGCAGCTTATACACAATTTTTATTAAAACTATCCACATTTAGATCTAGCCACAGACCAACCTACAATCCATAATTCACAATCAATTCTTACCCACAATTGTGTGGGAAAATAACTTTTTGATGTTCACACACATGAGTAGTCCATGTGACTTTAGTTATTTTGGATGTCTAAACATTGTTGGTATGGTTACGTAATGCAGAACTTATTACGATTTGTGTGGGAAACTGCTTTCTCAGCATTTTCACACTCAATTGCAACTCATATAATTCAATGTTTTGGCATTTCACAATTATTTGAAATATGTCATGGATTGTGTAATTCACAACTATTAAGAAGAATATATATATATATATATATATATATATATATATATATATATATATATATATATATATATATATATATATATATATATATATGTATATATTTCAAAATTTTGGAAAATATGCCTCGAGGTAAAATATGCATATGTGCATGTTTTATATTTTGGCTCGAAACATTTATACAGTATTCACAAATTCTCCGAAGTGCCACCAAAAGCATTCGCTGCAATGTAACGATTCCATGAAATGTAGGAAATCATAGCGAACCTTCTCGAGTAAGTCAAACTCAGGAAAAGGTGTCCACAGACTTGTTTTTCACCCCTTTCTACGAAATGATATGATTACGTGAAATGAGCAACATATAAGCGTAGCAATAGAAATCTGTCCAATGCCACGCTATGTGACGTTGCTCCTGGATAAGCTCTGAACGAACATATATGAAAATTCAGAAAATGGTCCATCTATTCAGCATGCGAAGATAATTTTTTTAACCGTTATTTTTCGAAGATCGTCCAAGTCCATGTCTTCCATTTTCGGCCACAAAAAATCGTTGCGCTCATTGTTGACCGAAATTCAGTAGAATTTTCAAAGAAAAATGGGTCAATGGGACAAGGGCATGGATCCCAAATCCGCACCAAACTCTCACACTCTGAGGATGCATTATCTTCTCCATGATCACGGGCGGGGTTCCTGTTGACTTTGGAAATAAGTTTCTATTATTTCCAAATGTTGTTCAAGCTTAAGGCTATCCACTTCGTTCCCCGGAGATATCATACTGCATTTCTGTTATATATATATATATATATATATATATATATATATATATATATGTATATATATATATATATATATATATATATCTATATGTATATAAAAAAAAAAAATAAATATTTGGCACTTAAAGCCCCAAAGGGCTCATTGGCCGAGCTTCTCTTCCATTACTGTTGTGCGTCTTAAATTTTGGACAGTATTAGAAGGGACCTACTTATTTTAGCCGGTTCCGAACGGCAGAACACTTGTGACATCACTTTTTCTGAGCTTTGTCACTGAGTTCTTTTAGAAGCTTTTTCATGGCAAGTTGTTACTGTCGGAAGAATTGCCAATTGCTTGCCGACAGGTATATATATATATATATATATATATATATATATATATATATATATATATATATATATATATATATATATATATATATGTATATATATATATATATATACACCAGGTGTACAAGCTTAAATCCGCTGTTTTTGTGGCTCGTAGACGTATGTAAATGGCTTGTTGAGTAACACTTAACTGTTCGGCAAGCATTTTTTGCGATTGGGTGTCGTCCTCATCCAAAAGAGCCTGCAAATGATGGTCCTCAACTTTTCTGGGTCTATTTTCACGCTTCTCGTCACTCAAGTCAAAATGGCCTTCTTTGAACCGACGAAACCAGTCTCTGCAAGTGGTTTCCGATAGCGCACTGTCACCATAGGCTTCCACAAGCATTCGATGCGACTCAGCAGCAGATTTCTTCAAATTGAAGCAAAAAGGTAGAGCTTCCCGCATATGCTCTTTTCTGGCACGAAACTAGACGTGATTATACGAGGAAAAATGTATGTTGTTGTACGAAATCACTGATGATGTTTACTTATTGATATAAACAGTTGTCGAACTCATAAAAAAACGGATGTACAGTCGGTAATAGCTCAATATGCTCACTAACGCCATCTACGAGCATACAGCTTGTACACCTGGTATATATATATATATATATATATATGTGTGTGCCGTAGCTCAGTGGTTAGTGTGTTCGCCTTCTGATCTGTAGGTCGTGGTTCAATCCCCGGCTGATGCATAACAAATTTAATATCGATAATATTTTTCTTTCGAATGGTACCCACCTGTCGGAAAGCAATTGGCAATTCTTCCGACAGTAACAACTTGCCATGAAAAAGCTTCTTAAAGAACTCTGTGACAAAGCTCAGAAAATGTGATATCACAAGTGTTCTGCCGTTCGGAACCGGCTAAAAAAAAGTAGGTCCTTTCTTATACTGTCCAAATTTAAGACGCTTTAAGTGCCACATATTTATTTTTTTTTTTATTTGTATGTATATATGTATATATTTACATATATATGTGTATATATATATATATATATATATATATATATATATATATATATATATATACATATATATATATATATATGTATATATATATATATATATATATATATGTATATATATATATATATATATATATATATATATATATATATATATATATATATATATATATATATATATATATATATATATATATATATATATACATGCTTCAGCCGGAGATTAAACCCACGACTTACAGATCAGAAGGCGAACACACTAACCATTGAGCAACGTCTTCCATCGGCCAAATAGAAACGCTAAAAAAGCTAAATGGACCAAAAAAAGGTTACATATTCTCAGCTTTTCCATATTTCATAAACAGTTTATATTTTATGTATGCATGTAAGTTCAATAATCGAGGCAAACATTAGATATAAATCTATGAGAAAATACCTTCATAAAACTATTAGTTAATATATATTATTTCAAACATAAAATAAAGCCCTTTCATTTTAAAAACTAAATAACATGTGCATTTAGAAGAGGACAGCTGAAGACTATTTCAACATTCTACAAAACCAGCTTATTGCCGAAAACTTTTAAATCATATAATTCCATACCGGACTATATCTCACATGTAACTATTTCCTCTTCATCAGATGAATTGGATGAATTGCTGTTTAAAAGTATATCACGAGAGTCTAACATCCTTATGAGCTCAAAGTGGCTAAACTGGCAACCCTGGTAATAATGAATTATGCACATGTTATGCGAAATCACACGGATGACAGAATATTAAGGTTGCGTCCATCTTTTACCTCTAATCGGTTCTCAGAGAATTTGACAGAATGTGACGTCACAGTAGTTCCAAGAGTTGAATTATTCATTCATAATTCCCCATTGTTTATATTTTTCTTTTCAGTTTGTGAACCATTTTATCATATTCTCTCGCAGCTGAACTGTTGCAACGTCACATATAGAAAAATCCTCTCTGATGGGCGCAATCTTTTTTTATATTATTCTTTGCAAAGCACTAAAGCAAAACCATTATCAGTGACTGGCAGATGCGGCGCATGATAGTGTTTTTGCTTTTGTCTTAGTCTGTATTTAGACACAAAAACATTTGCACTGAAAACATTTTCAATTCACTTTCGATGTAATATCACCTGTCGGCAAGCAATTTGATATTTTTCCGGAAGTAACAATTTACCATGGAAGAGCTTCTAAAACAACTTTGAGACAAAGCTCAGAAAAGTGATGTCGCAAGAATTTTGCAGTTCGGAACCGGCTGAAATAGTTACAACACTACACAACTGTAGTGGAATAGAAGCTCGGCCCAAGAGCCCTTGGGGACTTATAAGTGCTATATATATATATATATATATATATATATATATATATATATATATATATATATATATATATATATATATATATATATTTTTTTTTTTTTTTTTTTTTTTTTTCTATTTAGTTATTAAGTTTTTTTATTACGATTTACCTAAATTTTCTAATTTTCTTCGATTTATTTTGTTATTTTTTTTATAAGATTCTATTTTCTTTTATATAAGTTTATTTTTAATATTAATATTAGTAAATTGTATATAATAATATCATATAATATAAGGCCTAAGTTAACTTACTTGCCTGTAACTTTTTTGTAATAAACTTAAATCTATTTTATAATGTTTAATTGCTATTGTTGTTGGTAAAAGTATGAGTGCTTAAAATTCCCACATTAGGTGGGATCATGAAGTGGAAATAGATGTAGGCTGAACTCTCGGTTCCTTTACTTAGTGGGGATTGTCCACGATTTTGTAGGTGTGCATGGTCAATCCAGGTAGGGAGGGAGCACACAATAGGCATGCCGGGTTGAGCGTGACGATAAGGGGATATGTCGTGTTGTTGACATTTATGTATGTGGTTGCGGTTTTGTTTCTGGATTGCTATCGGATTGAGTACCTATGTCCACAAAGATGATGGGCATCCATTGTTTCACAGTGGCGGGTTGAGGACCACGTCCTGAGTACCGTATCCTGCTGGTTCAAGGCCACTGTGGGTGCATTATAATGGATGAACAATAATGGCGCCCAAATAAAATAAAAGTCCGCCATTGTTTTGTTTTTAGTGTTGCAACACAAAGTATGTTACTCTATGGTGCGACGGCCTGGGTGTGCATGTGTGTGTTGCAACGGGTGTATATACGTATATGTGTGTACTTAGTTGTGGACAGACATGGATGTACATAGACGAGGACTGAAGCAACATAGGGATATACTGTTGTCGATATAATAATAATGATATTTTAACAGATGGGCATATTTTGATGGTTGGAAAATGTCATAGATTAACGACACATAACAATAATGGCGCCCAACGTGGGGCCAGTAATCAACAATTCAATCGACTTAATATTTCGATAATTGGAAATAATTCAGAATTCAATATATTCTTAACAAAGCATACTGTAGTAGTTGCGGTAGAAATGAAAAAAAGTGGTGGATTTCCACTATTGCAGGATAGTGCGAACACTGATTACGAATGACAGGGATAAAATATGACTCATATACCTGAAACAAAAACCCATCTCTCTTCCCCGCATGTCCCCCGCTGACACGAAATAGGCCATTCTTCTACTGCTGCTACTTTCCCATGGAGTGAAGATAATCCTAAATCTGTCATTGAATCACCATTACATCCACTAAAATTAACTGTTTGGTGTGGTTCACACGCTGGTGGCATAATTGGTCCTTATTTCTTTCTAAATGAGGAAGGCGCTGCCGTTAATGTGAATTTCGAGCGTTATCGAGCCATTCTAACTGACTTTTGTTTCCACAAATTGATCAGCTAAACATCGACAACATTTGGCTTCAACAAGTCTCTTCATCAAGCATACCGTCTACGAATGCAATTATTTTTACTTTTAAAATAAATTCTTCCGAATTTCCGGAAGAAATCTTGACGGCTCTCATTACTCCGTTGCACTCGCTTTCTTAATTTTACCCGATTGGCTCTTATATTAGTTTGCGTATTTGCGTTGGAGTGTGGCCATCAGTGATTTATGGCTATCACGATCTTTCTCTGGAAACACCTGCAAGACTTAAGAGGCATTATCTTTTAACATGACTCTTAAAGCGGCTTGAAGATGTTGAATTTAGGTGGCTATAGTTTGATTGTACTAATACTAATCTAATATAATAATAATAAGAATAAATTTTTAATCAATGATTTTAAATTATCTTTATCCTTTTTTCTTCCTCAACAATTCCATCGGCCAAGGGGGATTTATCCCACTCATTCCTCCTGGCTACGCCACTGATTGATATTAAAATTATATGTGATAATTATAGATTATATTTAAAAAAGAATGTAAGAAATTCATTATATTAATACTTAAATTGTTTTGTCTTTAAAATTAATGAATATATGCATATTGAAAATTTCAGGATTCATTAAATTATCATGAAAGACAATATTATGTTATGATTAATTTTGAGAACAAAAATTCATTTAGAAAGTGTAGAGCATATCCCATTTACTTATGCAAACAATCAACCACAGTTTGCCATCAAACTCTATCATCCGTTCTCTCCTAATTGCTCTAAAATTTATATTTTCTATTTTACTACGTATAAAATATATGTACGTATGCAAAGCGTCACTGTTGAGAACTACGCTTTTGAAGTAGTAAGGGACTTTGTCTATCTTGGAACCAGCATTAACAGCAGTAATGACGTCAGCTTGGAGATCATGTGTAGGATAACTCTTGCTAACAGGTGTTACTTTGGGCTGGGTAAGCAATTAAGAAGTAGAGCCCTCTCTCGAAGAACGAAAACTACACTCTACAAGTCTCTAATCATGCCTGTCCTAACATATGGCGTTGAAGCCTGGACAATTTCCACCTCGGATGAGCGAATGCTTGGGGTTTTCGAGAGAAAAGTCCTACACAAGATCTTTGGACCTATTTGCGTTGGTGGCGAGTACCGAATAAGGTACAACCATGAGCTGTATGCCGATATTGGCATAGTAAAGCGCATCAAAATCCAGCGGCTGCACTGGCTAGGTCATGTCGATCGAATGGAAAAACACGCTCCAGCTAAGAAGGTGTTATATTCGGAACCCGCTGGAGGACGACGCAGAAGAGGAAGACTTAACCTCCGGTGGAAAGACCAAGTACTGGAGAACCTAACGGCGCTTGGAATTTCTAACTGGCGCCAGTTAGGGAAGAACAGAGATGGCTGGCGAAGCATGTTATTTTCAGCCTAAATCGATATTCGGTTGTTATGGCCACATAAGTAAGTAAGTAAGTAAGTTAAAATAGAAAGCACTTAAAATCGCTAATCAAAAACCCAAAGCTCTTAAAAAAAAGGGATATGTTATGAACGACTTAACCAATTTTAGTACTTTATGGTGCGTTTTAAAAGTAAAAGTGACACCTTTCTATTTCCTTTGCACTTCCAAATCAAAAATATTTCCAAATCTCTGTTAAAATGAAAAATATTATGGACATTAATTATACTGAATACCCGAAATTTAATAAAAACCTGGAGGTATTTTTAGCACAGTTCACTACTGGTTCGTGTAACTGGAATCAGAGGAGAAACATCTGTCATTATATCAACTTACCTACTAACAAATAAATTTATTGTTTAATACAAAGTAGTTAAGGTTTTCTTAATGTTTACATATGATCTATACGTTTATAAATCTGGAAAAAATATATTTAATATACCAATGAGCAGCTTATTCATAGCTATGAACTAAAAAGTGTGAAGGAATTAGTTAAAAAATAATACACTGAAAAAAATTATAATAATAAGCTATAATTTGGTACTTCTTCCAGAATTCTTCCTACATATTTCCGACATTTCTAATTCTTCCTATTTCAGATATCCCTTTCTTAGTTCACCAATGGGCAAAAATGAGGCCCAATTTGATGCCGACGGTGAGCTATTTCTCATGAGAACCAAACCGAGCTTCGGATAAAACGTAATATATTTCCCAGCTGACTTCATCCATATTCGGCAAGAATATGGATGAAGTAAATTAGTATTAGTATTATTAGTAAGCATTAGTATGTCTAGCTGAGTAGAGGTATTATCTTGGTGCTCTAGAAAAAGTTTATTATCAAAATAATTTCGTAGATTTCAAAATGCATAGTTGTTTAAAGTACAATCGGTTGTGCAGTGGAGGCGAGTCCTTGTCATGTGGATTCTTCTTTGGAATCATACACTCGAGTTGTTCGGTCTCAATCCGAGTTGTTTAAGTTTATTAAAGTTGAACAACAACATTATTTATAGATGTGATGCATTAATTTCCTCTCTAAAATTGAAGAGTCATGCAGTAGTTTAAACAGTTTAAAACCAATGTTTGACACTCTTAAGTTATCACATACCTTTCATAATAACAATGCCAATGAAAAAACAAAATCTATTGTTAGTAATAATATTAAAATCGATGCAAAAGCAAAGGTCAGTGACTCAAAATTAGAAATTGCCAAAAGTGTTAGATGAAATAGCATATCTAACTCTTCACCCACGTTATCTCGTGCTAATAACACCAGCAACAGTGTTGCTAAAACTTCGACTGCTCTTTCTTGCACTGCAAAAAATAACGCCAATAACAATACTCATATTGTATCATAGTGTATCTGATGCTACTGTTATTCAGCAGAATTCTCTCGCTGCATCGACTCTATCTCCTTCAGTCACCGTCTGTGCTAATGTTGTTGGTGCTGATATTCCGATTTCTCTCTCGTTGCGAATGTTGCTGGTGATCGCTCTCATGCCAATGATGTAGTTGTTGTGGATGATGATGTTATTGGTAATTGCTCTGATTGGTCTGCTGTTAATGAAAATCGTAAAAGTGATTGTGGGTGCTAATAATTTATCTGATTGTGCTTTCGTTGGTAATGTTGCTGTTCAAAGTGATCAACTTCACACAAGTAATGTTGTTCCTAAACCTTAGTCATTCATCTGATTGGACTACAGTAAATCGAAAATATCGAAATAAGTGCCCAACCAAGGGTTCTAATTTGAACTCTGCTCTGGATGTTGCTGTTTCCAAAAAATGGCTTCACCTTTTACCGTTTCTGCAAGCGGTCAGTGCTGAAGACATAAAAGCTTATATTACAGTCTGATATTGAACTCCAACACTTTGCGTGCTATATATTGTTAAAGAAAGATGTTTAACTGATTCTATTAAACGAATCAATTTTAAACTTGGTAGCTCTTCGTCATTATATAATAATTTGCTGAACCTAGCAATTTATAATTTGTAATTATAATTTATAATTTAATTATAATCTGCTAAACATGGCCACCAAATGTGAAAAAACGTCCTTTCAAGTTTTTTCAAAAACCAACAGATCATGTGATAAATTCGTAACCATTGCTTCTTACAATGCTAATTCTTCGCTCTCGTTGCTAAAAATTTATTTTCGAAATGTGTCTGGAATGAGAACAAAGTTGAATGATTGTTTTCTCTTCACTTTGCAATTTTGATATTACGGCGCTGGTTGAAACGTGGCTGAATGCGTGGTGTATGGAGTGGAGTGGAGTGTATGCGTGGTGCTAGGGTTCTTTTTGCTGTTAAACGTTCAATGCGGTCTGAAATCATCGTTTTAAATAATAATTATATATTGTTGGATCAGTTGTAAGTTTCAATAAAGAGTGCATCAAGTCTACTGTTCCTCACTCTTTCATACATTCTCCCGGTAAGTTCAGATGAGATATATGGTGGTCATGTGGATAATATATTGTATCTTTTTGAGAAAACTGTTGGTGATAATCATTTATGTGTACTTGGCGATTTTAACCTGCCTAATATCACTTGGTCTTCTATATGTAAAGATATAAATCTTACTCCTAATAATGTAAATAAGTCATATGAAATGTACCCTATTACTAGTTTATTTAGTATTGATTTAAAACAGATTAATTCTCATGTAGGGTGCCGTAGCTCTGTGGTTAGTGTGTTGGCCGTCTGATCTGTAGGTCGTAGGTTCAATTCCCGGCTACAGCATAACAAATTTAATATCGAAAAGATTTTTCTTTCGAACGTTACCCACCTGTCGGCAAACAATTGGCAATTCTTCCGACAATAACAACTAGCCATGAAAAAGCTTCTAAAAGAACTCTGTGACAAAACTCAGAAAATGTGATGTCAGAAGGGTTCTGCCGTTCGGAACCGGCTAAAATAAGTAGGTCCCTTCTAATACTGTGCAAAAATTTAAACAACCACAACAGTAATGGAAGAGAAGCTTGGTCAAAGAGCCCTTCTGGGCTTATAAGTGCCACATATATTTATATATATATATATATATATATATATATATATATATATATATATATATATATATATAATACATATATATATATATATATATACATATACATATATATATATATATATATATATATATATACATATACATATATATAATACACATATATATATATATATATATATATATATATATATATATACATATATATATATATATATATATATATATATATATATATATATATATATATATATATATATATATATATTATAATTCTTATGTAAATAAGCTAAATAGAATTCTACATCTTATTTTTATATGTAATAATGTTAATTTCAAGTTTACGGAATGTATTTCTTTTGTCTCTGAATCGAATTTGCATCATATTCCGATATTCTTAGAAATCGAATTTTAATTTCATTCGACAGTTTAAATACAACGTATGTGATTTTGACCATATAAGTGGTATTCTTGAGAGTTTAGATTGGGTATGATTGCTCACTGGGCTTAATGTCTCAGAATCGTATGATTCATATTTGAGTAAAATCTTGAATATTTTTAGTGAAAATATTCCTGTTGTACTTAAAAAAGTACATAAACTACCTTGGTACACTAAAGATCTAAAGAAGTTGAAGAATCTCAGAAATAAGTATTTTGTTATTTATAGGTCCACAAACGACATCGTAGCTAAAAGTAAACACACCTATTATGAGAAGGAATTTAATTACCTTAATAAAATTCTTTATAAGCAGTATATTCTTCAATGTAGCATTAAGTTGAATCCGAAATCGTTTTGGAGTTTTATTGAATCAAAAATCTTGCTTTTTTATTCCTACCACCATGTTTTTTAAAGACAAAGTTTGACATTCATTTTGTGATACAGAAAATCTGTTTGCAGATTTTTTTGTTTCTAATTTTGATCCTGCTATAGATCTTGATGAAACTCATTATTTCGATCACATAATGTCTTCCGTTGATTTTGGATCTTTAAATTTGGCGGGTGATGTGAGTCGCGGAATATGTATACTTAAAAGCTCTCTCAAGCGTGATGTTGGTGGACTCTCTTCGTATTTCATTAAAGCATAAAATAGTTCTATAATGCTCCCCTGAAGTTAATTTTCAATAACTCTGTAGAGTCTGCAGTGTTTATCGATAAATTTAAAGCTACATCTATCACTCGTATCTTTAAGAGTGGTAATAAAATCGATGTATCAAATTATAGACCAATTTCCAAACTTTCGTCTGTTTCTATACTTTTTGATGGATTGTCAAAGATAAAATGTACTTTGCAATCAAAGAATTAATTTGTCCCAATCAGCATGGCTTTGTATCTGGGCGTTCCACTGTTATTAAACTGTTTTCAATAATTATTTTATCAATTCATTTGAGCAAGGTTGCAGTGTAGATGCGATCTATACCTATTTTTCGAAGGCTTTTGATAAGGCCTGTCAAAATGGTCTCGTTATGAAATTGTCAAAAATTGGTTTCCATTCAACATTTCGTAGATGGTTAAAATCCTATATTTATAATAGATGCTCTTTTGTTCTGATTGAAAACGTAAGATCCTACTTATACATTGCGTGTTCGGGTGTTCCACAAGGTAGTATTCTAAGGCCTATGCTATTTGTTATTTTCATAAATGATATTAGCTCCTGTTTCGTTGCATCTAATTATCTTTTGTTTGCGGATGACTTGAAAACATTTTTGAGAATTAAAAATTCTTTTGATTCTACCGCTTTGCAGTCTGATCTAAATATTATTCTCATCTGGTGCACGAATAATCATTTATCGTTTAATCTCAAAATATGTTTTAAAATCACACTTTGTTCAATCCGTTTTGTAAATCCTTTTCCTGCTTATAATGCGCGATGTTTGTTATTAGGCGTGCAATCATTGGAGCATAGGCGATTGGACCAATCCCTGACTTTTATAGCGGATGTCATTTGTTGGAGTAGTACTTGCTCAATTTTACTGAGTATCATTAATTTAAATGTACCTCTACGTAATCTACGTTATGCTGAGGATTTTTTATGTAAAATGTTCGAGGAGTAATTGTGCTCTAAATGACCCAATTACTAGGGCTCTTCTGGATTTTAACAGGTTGAATAGGAATTGTAAATACTCATTCCGTGTGTTGCTCTCAAGTGACCGAATGGAAGTGAGTATTATGAGAAAGTGAGCCGGTGTGACAGGATCCAAGTCACCTTCAAATCGTAGACGGGATGGGAGTGAATTGACACACGCTTCAATTTGATGCAAGACGCAGTTTTATTGATTATTGCATTACTAAACTCTTTACTGGACTGCATATTAACTATTTTACGCAGATATTGGTTTGCGCCGACGAAATTAAAACCGTTGTGGCTGAAAAATTTTCTACACATGCCAGGCCGTGCTACAAATATTCGCAGCGCAGCAACTAATGCTTCTGTAGTCAACTCGATGACTGGTTCCAAATCAATCACCTTTGTTGCGAGACATACAAGCATAGCAATGTAGGCCTTATATACTTTTGCGCCACGACCCTTCCTTGAACGTATTGTTATAGGTCCGCAATAATCAACACCCCTATTAACAAAAGGCAGGCTTGGTTGAACGAATTGACGCGGCAATTAACCCATTTGTTGCTAATATGGTATTGCTCTATAACGCATGCACGTGGCGCATTGATAAATACATCGTCGCACGGCTCTGGAACAGCGAGTAATGTGATATGAAAGCGATACAAGATAAATCGTTTGACGCAGTGTAAGTTTTTTTATGTAGATGCCATTGATGACCATTTTCGTAATGTGATGATCTTTTTGCAATATTGAAGAATAAAGATGTTCATAAGGCATGGCATCCTCTCCAATCTTCCCTCCGATGCGAACGTTGCCATTACTAACGATAAATGGATCCAATCCATTGTGATTGTAAGATTGTAAACCGTGCCAACGTTATCTCGTTCGAGGCGAGGGCGATTCGTTTATTGTCTCTTGTACACATTGCGTTTCGAAAGAATCTTTGGATGTGCGCCACCGAGTGTACCAATCAATTGAAGTTGGAAAAACGAGATAAACGATCATCGTAGAAATCTGTATTTGTTGTTCTTTCGAAAAATCAAGTATTTTGAACAGTTTCGACTTTTATTTGTTCATTGCATCGAGTCGAACACTTGCTCGAATATTCTGTGGCATCACTCAGAATTCCACAGAGCTTAAGCTCAGTTGCAAGTAGAAATTCTGAGCCACACCACCACTGCCTTAAATGCATTAGGTGATTAGGTGTGACACCTCTGGTCGCGTGATCTCCTGGATTTTCAGAAGATGGAACATACCTCCACAAAATTGGTGGTAATGTTGCAACGAACTTCGACACTCGACGAAGTCGAGGAAATCTCCGTATCCAGTAATACACTGCAGTGGAATCCGTCCACCCGAGACATTTATGCTTGGATATATTCAGTGCACCTGCTACTTTATCTAATAATTGCACTGCCAAAAGGGCAGCACATAGTTCCATTCGTGGAATATTCTATGCTTGCGGAATCATGTTAGAATAATGAAGAAATCGCTTTAAATAACTGGGACTGTTAGTAAAACGTCATCAAGGACAGCCCATTTGACGATTTAACAGAAGCGTCGAACACAACTCTAAGTTTATTAATGTAATATGATTGACTGGCACTATTACCGAATCGTACTTGATTCATTCGACCTAATCTTATATTATTTAACATGCCATTTTTTACGAAGCGCCTTTCCATAGAATACAAACGTTCTAAAGCAAAACTCTGTGTTTCCCCCAACCTCATCGATGTAGAGCTAAACGGCAATTTTACGATAAAGCGTCCATCGGGTTGCACCCGATTTGTTTCTGCGAAATGTTTTTCGATATCGCATTCCGTCGACGGAATGCGATATCGAACTACATCGACTATCGACTATCGACTACTACCAAATAATAAGTCTATTGTCTGCAACTCCGGTACATCATCGTGTTTAATTTGGCAGCATGTAAGCAATTGTGGCCATTTTATTATGTGGGTCCGCACATATTTTAATAGTTATTTCAACACGAGAGATGATGAGAGATGGTGGACGAACCAATTCCACTAATCAATACACTTGCATGTGTACAAGAAAGTAATAATCGCTGAGCGCATGATTCAGATATTAATGTTGATTGTGATCCAGTAATCAATAGCGCACGGGCACGACGGTTTTTTATCTTTTACCATTATGATCGTGGTTGGTAATACATTGAATGACATGTTGTGCATAGATGTTTGCAGTAGACACTCTTGGATCATGCAAAAGCGTATTATGTTTTCTATTACACGTTTTTGAAAATGTACATTCCGTTAAGCGATGCTTTGCGCGTAAGCGATTCGGGCAAATACCTTTTATTTTCACATCTTCATTTCGTATGGCTGTTTATAGTGCTTTAAACAACATATATTGGTATAGTTCATGAGTCCCGTTACATTAAAAATATGATTTCATTTCAACGCTTAACACATGTTATTTGCTGCCCTTGACGTAATAATACATATAGTTTCATATTTCTCACGAACGGTTACGCGATCATTGAGAAATGACATAAATTGTTGAAACGTCGGTTTCTCTATATTTTTGGTCTCTCGGTACCAAACAAGCCTTGTATCAGGCTGTAGTTTCTTAGATCAATGATATATAAACGGTATATGCGTCCTTAAATAATGATTTTTGCTCAAAAAGTTTCTGCATATGTGCAGCAACTATTACCGATCACATAATAACTTCCAAACGACGAGAAGCTTGGAGGCAAATGCTTTATGACCGATGATGCTTCATCCTTGATGCGCGTTTGAAGATATTAAATTTTTTCAATGCCAGCGAGTACACTACGCTGTATTACGAGAGCTTTGAACAAATCTCGGAAGCGCACCCATTCTTCACATTGTTCGCTGAACTCGGTTATTGTTAATTCTGGTAACCTTGGTTTAGCAAATACTCGGTTTACTATATTTAAGTTTTGTTGTTTTTCTCCGCAATATTCTCCATATCGTATCGTATTTAATTCGACTTGACTTTGTGCTAAACTTTCTATGGCAGCATTAATTGGGGTATTTGAGATATCATCCAGTTTTGTGAATCGCACTTCTATATCCGCGTTGAAACAGTTGGGCTGTGAAACGTAGTTTTCAATGCACGTGATACGTGCTTTAATAGCGATCCTCTGTCGAAGAAGACTCTACATAACAATCCGATATTATTAATGTAATCCGCGGTTCGAAGGACCAAATTATGTTCGCGAATCGAAGCACCAATTCCGCTGGTTCCAATAGATAGAAAATTGTTAGGCAATATGGTAATTTGTTACCATAAAATTATAAATTTTATTGCTACTTTTAATTACGAAGAAATGTACATTACGTATGTTGCTATCAAGTAACCGAACGGAAGTGAATACGAGAGAGAGTACGAATAATGAGAATGGCATGAATATTGGCAACATCGAAACGAATGTCAACAAAAAGAAATAGGCGATAACCAGAACAAGCCAACGAGAAAGAAAGAGAAGAATCTCGATAAAGGAAGATTCTGGAGTGTTGCCAACAGAGTATAAATAGAGCCAGTGTTGACATATGCGAATCAATTAAATCCCGAACGTGATTGTGCAAACATCGATACAGTGTCAGAGGTAAAAGTTCCAAGTACATTAAAGTGTTATTATAAATAGTTGATTGTAAATAGAGTTGATTAAATAAATTGTTGCTGTATATAGTTGTACAAAATCAGTGTTGCAATTACTATTAACAGAATCCAGTGATCGAACAAGATTAATTCAAATACAATTAAACGCCCACAAAATAAAAACGTAATACGTAATATACGTAATACCCAAATGTAATAGGAATACCATGTAATGGCAATGACAAAAAAAAGAAAAGAACGAACCGAGATGTTCTTCTTATAGGCTGTTTAGTAAATAACTAGCCCGAGTATAAGGCAGTTAAATTGCACGTAGTACCACCTAAAAGACCTTATAATTACAATATATAGTAATACATAATACAAAAAAATAAAAAAAATTAACGTAGTTGAAAGAACTTTTTTTTTTGTTTTTCTACTTTTATTAGAAATTATATCGTAGCGGAAAATGCATGCAAATATCGAAATATGTACTTGCCGTAAGCAAGCAAAAAACAATCGATAATGTACAGATAGTTATATTTACATGTACATCTGTCTGCCGTAAGCAAACAAAATCGACAATTCTTTAAACTTTCTGATTTTAATTTGCATGCACTTTTCACTAAATCAATCCACCTACCTTTGAGTAAGACAATATTGTTACATGATGAGTAATCAACTATCGATACTCGTTACACTGCCCTCCTCTTAACCTTGTTCGTCCCGAACAAGTTTTTATACTTCCCCTCGATATAGCGCAAGTCGCTCTAAGTGCACTACTTTAAACTTTGCTCTTTTATTCCAGGCACGTTGAATACGATACACTACGTCATTTATCTTTGCTATAATCTCATATGGTCCTTCCCAATGAGTAGGTAGTTTAGGGGACAGGCCTTTCTTTCGTTGTGGATTATGAAGCATTACAAGCTCTCCTTCATAGAACCCTTTCGAATTTGCTTTCAAGTCATACCTGGCCTTCATCTTAGCACTTATCATCTGCGATCGCTCTCTGATGAACTGGTGTACTTCATCCAACTGTTCCCGCTTTTCGCTAGTATAATTACCTTCGGTTGATCTCGTTGGTGTTACGACTCCAAATTTTAAATCAGCTGGCAGTCTTAACTCGTTTCCAAAAATTGCCATTGCCGGTGTAGTAGCCGTCGTATCATGTTGTGCGCATCTATATGCCATGAGGAACATTGGTATATGTACATCCCAGTCTCTTTGGTATTTATCTACGACTTTTCTCAAATATTCTTCCAAGTTAAATCGTTCTACCATGCCATCAGATTGTGGATGCAAAGGTGTTGTACGAGTTTTGTTTATACCCAGCATATGGCATATCTCTTGGAATACAACTGATTCGAAATTTCGACCTTGGTCTGAGTGTAACTCCATGGGTACACCAAAACGAGTAATCCATTGGTTGACGAATACATCCGCAACTGTACTAGCTTCTTGATTTGGAATGGGGTATACTTCAGGCCATTTACTGAAGTAATCTATAACCAACAGAACATACTTGTTTCCTGCGTTGCTTATTGGAAATGGTCCAGCTATGTCCATAGCAATTCACTCGAATGGAGCATACACGGTGTATTGGTGCATCTTACCTCGACGACTTTTCTTAGTGGGACCTTTGGCCATTGCACATTGCTTTCGAATCCAATCAACGACATGGTCATGACATTCAACCCAATAAAATCGTTTCTTTATTTTCTCGACGGTTTTGGTGATTCCCAAATGCCCTCCACTGGAGGCATTGTGATACTCAGCTATCACTTCATTTATTCTTGCCTTGGGTACCACTAGAAGATCATAAGTGATTTTTCCATCTTCACTTTCCCATGTTCGGAATAAATATCCGTCTCGTAAGTGCAGGCTTTGTCACTGCGCCCAGTATGCCTTTGCTATTGGACTCTCATTAGCCATTTCTTGCCAATCTGGACGTATGCCCTGCTCCTTGTATTCCATAATCTTACGAGATCTGGGTCGTTCCGCTGATCTTCTTGCACTCGTTCGGTGGTCTATGACTCCTCCGGCAATATATTTGTAAGTCGTATGTCGACAATGTGCTCCTTGCTTTCCACTCGAGAACAATGTTTACATTCCATTTTGCAAGGACGACGAGATAGAGCATCCGCGTTGCCGTGATGTCCTCCTTTACGATGTTCGATGGTAAAATGATAACTGTGCAGCCTTTCAGTCCAGCGCGCCAATTGTCCTTCTGGGTTTTTAAATTGTAATAACCACCTTCGAGTGACACAGTAGTTTCTTTCTGGCTTCGACACGATTTTACTGTAGTATGCTATTACTTTTTCTTGCCCAACTATGATCTGAGAGAGTACACCACCTATTCCATAGCCACTCGCATATGTGTCCAACACAAACTTTTGACCAGTTACTGGATACGCTAATACTGGTGCTGAACAGAGTTTTTCTTTCAGCTGTTCGAATGCTTTCTGTTGGTCCTCGCCCCACACAAATGGTTTGTTCTTTCTTGTTAACTCATGCAGACTGCTGGCGATGTTTGCAAATCCAGGAACAAATCGTCTATAGTAGGTGCATAAGCCTAGGAAGCTTCTTAACTCGTGAAGATTCGATGGAATAGGCCATTCTTGTACTCCGGCTACTTTCTCGTCGTCGGTATGTACCCCTTCTGTTGTTACTTTATGACCAAGATATTTAACTTCTCGCCTGAAGAGTGAACACTTTTTCATATTCAGTTTAAGCCCTGCTGATTGTATACGCTCAAATACTTCTTTCAACTTTTCCAGGTGGTCGTTAAAATCTTTCCCCATCACGATAATGTCATCGAGGTACTCCAAACACGTTTTCCAGTGTAGTCCTCTGAGTACACGCTCCATCAAACGTTCGAAAGTAGCTGGCGCATTGCATAAACCAAATGGCATGACTGTAAATTGCCATAGACCATCGCCAATACTGAAAGCTGTTTTCTCTTTGTCTTCCTTACCAAGTTCTACTTGCCAGTAGCCACTTTGCACATCAAGAGTTGAGAACCACTTCGCACCAGATAGTGTGTCCAGAGTGTCATCGATTCTTGGCAGTGTATAGCTGTCTTTTTTCGTAATATCATTTAGCTTTCTGTAATCCACACAGAATCGAGTACTTCCATCCTTCTTCTTTACCAGCACAATTGGTGAACTCCATGGACTCGCTGATGGTTCAATTACACCTTGTTTCTGCATATCGGAAATCAGCTTAATGGCTTCGTCTCTTTTGGCCAATGGAACTCGTCGTGGTGTTTGACGAATTGGTATAGAATCACCGGTGTCAATGTGATGCTTCACGATGGTTGTTCGTCCTCCAGTTTTTCCATTTGAAGAAAAGATTGAACTATACTTCTCCAATAGTTGTAGAGCCTTTTCTTTTTGCTGGTTGGTAAGCACACCTGCCCATTCTTCCATCTGTGCTTTTATTTCCGCTCTGACAGTTCCTGATCTTCAACTTTTTATTGACGAACCATTTTCGCAATCTGCTACGGCAGTAACGTCCTAGCAATGACCAATCACCATTCCGTTCTTCACAACTGTAGATGTATTAGTTGGATTTAATATTCGCACCGGTACTATTCCATTTTCTTTAGGTTCTACTAACGTCCTACCAAGTATGATGTTTTTATTTTGTATTCCTTTATCTGCTTCCACTAACCACAACTTGCCTGTCCCATCATCCACATTTATCTGTGCCCAAATCACCGCTTCTGATTTTGCTGGAACCTCTTGACGTTGATATGCCAGTACTCGTTTGATGTTTCCACTCCGATTGTAACCGATGTTCAATGGTAATTCGACATTTGCATAACGTAGTATCCGTTGATTTAAATCTAACGTAAATCCGTTGTCAATCATAAAATCAACACCAATTATTACGTCATCGATCATGTCGGCCACAATGAATTCATGTTCCCCTGTGCAATTTCCAATAGATACTCATTTCTTTATCTTGCCCAGAATTTGTGCATCCTCACCCGTTGCTGTACGCAATTTTATTCCCATTAAAGGCTCAAACCTCTTTACCAAATCGCTCTTGATTATCGAATGTGATGCACCAGTATCCAGGGTTAACATGAATTCCATATTGTCCAATTTTCCATCAATAGTCAAGCTGCTTGGCACACGCTGTAGTTGTGAAATGTGAATGATGGGGCATCCCACTGTTGGAGTCAGTTCACGCCCCGCTGAACTGACTCGATTTAGTTTAACGATGGTTTTGTGTTAGTGGAGCGATCACTATCCACCTTATTCTCCTTCTTTTGTCTTCCTGGAGAATTCGATCTTGATCGCTTTCGTCGTAGACGGCAGTCACGCGCCATATGTCCTGGTTTGTCACAAATGAAGCACTTACCAGTAAACTTGTTTTCGCGTCGACCTGTTGTTCTTCCTTCAGGCTGAACTACTGATTTTACTGCCTGACGCACTGCTTCAACCAGATCTGTTGTTTCTGTTTCTAATTGGCATACCCGTGGCATTGGTCGACACATGAAACTGGCGGCTTCAAACGTCAAGGCACTACTGACTGTTTCGGCATATGTATTACCGAAGAACGCTAGATGACATAAGCGCTCAATATCGAAAGCGTATTCCTGAAGGCTCTCATTACTCCGTTGCACTCTCGATCTCAATTCCACTCGATGTAATTGACTCTTGTATTCATTTCCATATTTTCGCTGGAGTGTGTCCATCAGTGACTGATAGCTACCACGATCTTTCTCTGGAATCATCTGTAACACCTCGGAAGCATTACCTTTTAATGTGACTATTAAAGCAGCAGTCTTGTCGCTGTCATCCCATTGATTCTTCGAAGCTGTTGTCTCGAATTTAAGCTTGAAGATATTGAATGGCGTGCTTCCGTCAAATGTTGGTGGCTTTAATTTGATTGTACTTGAAGTACATTGAGTTCGTGCTGTAATTTCTCGAACTTATCTTCCAAGTCATCTACATGTTCCTTTAAATCCGTGACCTTTTCATTAATGGTTCCGGAAATTTCCTGAAATCTAAGTTCAATTCCTTTTTGTAGATTTTCGATGACGTGTTCGTGGTGAGCCGAATGTTCTTGAAACTTGTAGTCAATTGTTTTCTGGAATTCTTCCATAGCGTTTTCTTGGCGAGACGCATTTTCTTGTAGCTGGTGTTGCTGCTGTTGCATCATGGATTTCATAAATTCCATGAGTTGACCACTCGAAAATATTTTGCTCTCTTCCTCAGCGTGCACAACTGCTTGTATATCGGCTTCCTCAAAGAACTCATGTTCTTCTACATTAATTCCCTTAGCCTCCATAGCTTGTCTCAGCCTCACCAGCAGTTCCGCCTTTGCACCTGATGCCGATAGATTCATCTCTACCAACAGCTTTTTAAGCTGGTCCACTTTTAGTTGGTCAATTTTCACCATCTTTACAGAATCCCACTTCTGACACCAATTGTTACGTTTTTATTCTGTGAGCGTTTAATTCTATTTGAATTACCTTGTTCGATCACTGGATTCTGTTAATAATAACTGCAACACTTATTTTATACAACTATATACAGCAACAATTTATTTAATAAACACTATTTACAATCAACTCTGTTTATAATCAACTATTTACAATAACACTTTAATGTACTAGCAACTTTTGCCTCTGTATAGATGTTTGCGCAGTCACGTTCGGAATTCGATTGATTGTCACTTCTCAACACTGGCTCTATTTATACTCTGTTGGCAACACCCCAGAATCTTCCTTTATCGAGATTCTTCTCTTCCTTTCTCGTTGGCTTGTTCTGGTTATCGCTTATTTCTTTTTGTTGATATTCGTTTCAATGCTGCCAATAGTGTCAGTCACAATAGTGATGAGTAACCAACTATCGATACTCGTTACAATATCTTACCACCGTTGCGAGCCTATCCGGCTCGATGGACCATAACATGAAGAGACGGGGCATGAATGTCGGTGAGCTGCTCCGGTGATGGTGGCAGTTTGTGGTCTTGCTAGGTATGTTGTTGGTGGGGTTAACGTGGTGTTACGTTGCCGTCGCAACATATGATATGATTTTATTAAATTTAACGTAAGGTTAAAATTATTTTATAATTTAATCCTTAGTAGTTATAACAAAAGAGATCAAACCAAGGGAGAGGGAGAGAGAGAAGAGTGGGGAATGGTAGAAGTGAGTGGAGAACTGGCATAATTGGTAATGCCAGATCGCCCACTCGCCTCTAATTACAATAACAGTACGCGAGGTGTTCTGGCGTAGACAATATATATACATATATGTATATATATATACATATACATATATATATATGTATATATATATATATATATATATATATATATATATATATATATATATATATATATAAATATAAATACTATATACACGTTGCGACAATTATCTATTAAGACTGCCTCTAGAAAATACAATTAAAACACGATATCTACTAATTTTTCGGTATATTTATTCGAAATATTCTCCTCCTGATTCAATACACTTGTTACATCGATTACCCTTGTTACATCGATCCAAATCAGGTGAATACGGCGGGTGATTCAACACACAGACCTGATTCCGAGCCAAAAATTGACGAACAATGAGTGCTGTGTGTTAAATTTCATGTTAAAATTTTAACATCAAATGAACACGTGTTTTGTAAAATGAATGTCAATAAACATTAAATGTCAACCGTCAACCAAATGCCATGAAATTTTGAGTTAGTAGAGGAAGGTTGAAGCTTCAAAAAACGTATGTGCTCACACATAGATGGCGCGCTTGGTTGCTGAGATATGGTTCAAGTCTTAAAACATATTTGCCGCACCTTTATATATATATATATATATATATATATATATATATATATATATATATATATATATATACATATATATATATATATATATATATATATATATATATATATATATATATATATATATATATATGTATATATATATATACATATATATACATATATATATTACTTACTTACTTACTTACTTATGTGGCCATAACAACCGAATATCGATTTAGGCCGAAAATAACATGCTTCGCCAGCCATCTCTGTTCTTCGCTAGCTGGCGCCAGTTAGAAATTCCAAGCGCCCTCAGGTTCTCCAGTACTTGGTCTTTCCACCGGAGGTTTGGTCTTCCTCTTTTGCGTCGTCCTCCAGCGGGTTCCGAATATAACACCTTCTTAGCTGGAGCGTGTTCTTCCATTCGCTCGACATGACCTAGCCAGCGCAGCCGCTGGATTTTGATGCGCTTTACTATGTCAATATCGGCATACAGCTCGTACAGCTCATGGTTGTACCTTATTCGGTACTCGCCACCAACACAAATAGGTCCAAAGATCTTGCGTAGGACTTTTCTCTCGAAAACTCCAAGTATTCGCTCATCTGAGGTGGAAATTGTCCAGGCTTCAGCGCCATATGTTAGGACAGGCATGATGAGAGACTTGTAGAGTGTAGTTTTCGTTCTTCGAGAGAGGGCTCGACTTCTCAATTGCTTACTCAGCCCAAAGTAACACCTGTTAGCAAGAGTTATCCTACGCATGATCTCCAAGCTGACGTCATTACTGCTGTTAATGCTGGTTCCAAGATAGACAAAGTCCCTTACTACTTCAAAAGCGTAGTTGTCAACAGTGACGTGCTGTCCAAGACGCCGGGACTCTTTGTTTGTTGACACTAGATACTTCGTCTTGCCCTCGTTCACCGTGAGACCCGTGATATAGCATACATATATAGCATCCAAATATATATTTTTGTATTAGCACCTGCATTTTCATGTTTTATACTAAATGTATAAGACTTTGAAGGACTTTGACGAATCCTCTGAATAGTTTTTGATACGCTAGTCAACGACGGATAGTGCAGTTGCATTTGGACACTCGAATCGTACATTCTAAATATTCATATGAATTAATTAAATAAATAAATTGTTCATAAATTAAAAGAAAATAAAATAAAATTAATAATTACTAAAACGAACCTAGTGATAACTAAAGTGAAGCTAAGCAAAAAACTTAAAAAAAAAAATAATCTTTAAAAAATTAAATAATGAATAAATAAGACAGAAGAAAGTAACACCTGGGAAAACAAACACAACAACAACAAAGCTAATTTCAAATTTTACAAAAGGCATCGGGAAATAAGAATAGCCACGCATAGTTTGTCAAATAGTTCGTTAACAAAAAACAAAAACAAAATGTATATACATACATCGTGAAGAAGTACAGTTGCGCGCTATTAATATAGTTAGTGATCGGCTCATAAACTCCTAGAGAAAATAAAAACACAACAACAAAGCTAATTGCAAGTATTACAAAGCCGTTACGAAATAAGCATAGCCACGCATAATTTGTCAATTAGTTCGTAAACAACGCAAAGAAAAAACAAAACAAAACATAAATTTTTAAGTGATAAGAGTAAGAGATAACCAATAAAAGAAATATAACTTAAAGAGAACACTAACAAAGAATTTTCTCTTAAAACTAAATCAAACAATATTATATATAGACTCAGACGAAGAATTACAAAACTTAAATCACCGATTAAACTCATTGAACTTAACAGCTAATATGACGACAGATAAAGAAAACTTGCTATGCACAGCATTAAATTAATTGAACCTTTTGACGGCGACTGAAACTATCTGGCGTTATATATCGATAGTATCAACGCTATAATGCCTAATCCTTTTCCATTTTCTTCGGAGGAAAAATCGTTTTATTTCAATTGTATCATACGCACACTGCGTGGCATGGCTTTAGATGTTGTGCGACGAGAACAACCTTTGGATTGGACAACCCTTAAAAAATTGCTCATCGATGAGTTCGGCGAACACACTCCGATTTCTACACTTATCTTAGAAATAAGTAATATTAAATTTAATAATAATATTAAGCTACTTTGTGACGAAATAAATGCAGAAGTATGTAGAGTTAGGGATTGCATAAAATTGAAAGACGAAAGTGAGTCTACTAAAACATTTTTAAAGAATGAACTAAACCAGATAAGTCTGAAGACATTGAAAACAGAGTTGCCAAATTACGTAACCGCTTTAATCAATGCACACTTGGCTACTGATCTTAAATCAGCAATAAGAATTCTTAAAGAAAATGATGTTTTTGATGACAGGAAAATGGCTAAAACTAAACAAAACCAAAAGAATGCGTATCCCCGAGCTACTAGTTATTCAAATAGGGTACTAAATCAAAGTGGAGAACATTTCGCAACTCCTAATATGAATGAATTTTCTCAAACCGCATTTCCTATCAGCTTTCACGGAAGTCGTCCACCCTCCAACGGTTGAAATAATTCTTATACTCCTCATCCAAATTGGAGACCTAATTTTTCACAACTGTGTCAACAAAATAATGGTAGTAACAGCTTCAATAATAGAAGCTTTAATAATGTACAAGGAAGATCGGAAGAGCAATTGGGACTCCTTCGAATCAATCTAGAGTTAGGCGTTTCGGTATCCCTGTACCAATGAAACAGGATGAGTCAAATTTTCAATTCCAAGCCTCGGAAGACTACCAACAATAGACTAAGTGATCAATAATGATTTAGTTAAGTTTTTGATTGACACTGGGTCATCGATTATCTTAATAAAACCAAGGATTTTAGAAAATGAAATTATTGAAGTGAACCCATTAATTTTAACAACGGCCACAGGTTATGCTAAATGAAAAACAAGAGATATTTTGTTTTGAACAGAAATTGCCTTTTTATGTTTACGACATTTCAAATAACTATAACGGACTTATTGGATATGATATCCTTCAACAACTGAAGTCAAAAATCGATTTTACTAAAAATACAATAGTTCTTCAGAAATGTGTTTTCAATTTTTCTAAAAATGAGTCGAAAAATTATAATCTTTCTACCGAACAGGGCAGCGCTAACAGTGAAATCAAATTCAGACTCACTCACTTAAATTTAGAAGAGTTGCAAGTATTAGAAAAATTTTTAGAAAATCATAAACAGATTTTTTATAAATCAGGTGACGTCCTTAGTTTTACCTATAAACTGAAACACCAGATAAAGACAATTCACGAAGACCCGATATATGTAAAATCGTACAGGTACCCTGAGATTCACAAAGCTGAAGTTGACAAGCAAATACAGGAAATGTTAACACAACAAATAATTTGTCATAGCCGCTCTCCCTACTACGCGCCGATTTGGGTAGTACCCAAAAAGCCTGATGCATCTGGTAAGGAGAAATGGAGGATAGTTGTTGACTATCGGAAGTTAAACAACATCACTATAGACGATAAGTACCCTATCCCAAATATCGAGGATATCTTGGACAAGTTAGGCCGATGCATGTACTTTACAACCATTGACTTAGACCAAGGATTTCATCAAATTGAGGTGGATCCCGTCGATAGGCAAAAAACAGCCTTCTCAACGCAAAATGGCCATTTCGAATTCTTAAGAATGCCCTTCGGTCTCAAAAACGCCCCTGCCACATTCCAAAGGCTTATGAATACTGTATAAACGGCTTAATAGGAAAAGATTGTATGGTATACTTAGATGACATAGTGGTCTTCAGCACTTCGTTGCAAGAGCATATCGAATCACTAGGAAGAGTTTTTCAACGATTAACCGAAGCAAATCTGAAAATACAACTGGATAAAACTGAGTTTTTAAAAAGGGAAACCGAATTTCTGGGTCATGTTGTGACAGCGACGGGAATAAAACCAAACCCAAATAAAATCAGAGCTATTGTTGATTATCCAATCCCTAAAACAGAAAAAGAAATTAAACAGTTTCTAGGTTTAGCAGGGTTTTACTGAAAATTTATTAAAGATTTTTCCAAAATAACAAAACCTTTAACAAAATGCTTAGAAAAGGGAAATCAAATAAATAGTTCAAACAAGGAATATATTCAAGCCGTTGACACTATTAAAATTTTAATAACAAATTCCCCTATTTTGGCATACCCGAATTACGAGAAACCCTTTACTCTCACCACGGATGCCTCTAATGTGGCATTAGGAGGTGTATTAAGCCAACAAGGTCACCCAATTTGCTACGCAAGCCGAACGCTCAACGAACATGAAAAAAAAACGAACATGAGTTACACTATTTAACGACAGAAAAGGAATTGTTGGCGATGGTATGGGCCAC
The DNA here is from genome assembly GCA_963854835.1 of Megamerina dolium. NCBI lineage: Eukaryota > Metazoa > Arthropoda > Insecta > Diptera > Megamerinidae > Megamerina > Megamerina dolium. The sequence goes on from OY978530.1 coordinate 61,154,448, forward strand.
GAAATATTTTAGACCATATTTATTCGGCAGAAAATTCTCTCAGCCAATGAAGATTGTAATAATTTTATTGGTATAACTGAAAGGCCTTTAAATTTATTTAAAAATCAGTTTAAGCTATTGAAAGGAAATTAAAATTTCACCGTAACCAAAAAAGTTTTTTCTCATAATCTCACCATTATAACTTACAATGAACTAACTACAGATTTAGTAAAAGATATCATAAAAAACTTCGTAATAAATACAAATACTACAATATTTATGCCAAATGACTCAGACTTCTTACAATTCCAAAATGTATTTAAAACTTTGATCAACACGAAAAGAAACAGGGTATATAGAGCCACTAAAGAGTTAGAAAATATCGAAGATTATCACAAATTTAAAACTAAAAGCATGGAAATCCATTTAGAAGGACTTCATCAAGGAATCGAGAATGTTGCGAAATGTTTCAAACAGAAATTCTACTACCCTAATTATCTCAAAGAAATAACAAAAATAATAAATGAATGTGAGCTATGTAATCGCTGCAAAAGTGACCATATTTTCAATAAGTTGCCTTTGAAGATTACTCCCCCAGTATATCAAACACGTGAAAAGTATGTTATAGATTTTTGGAAATGGGATAAGGAGTATTACCTTACTTGATCTATATTCAAAATTTGCTACAGGTGAAAAGGTTAACGCACTAAATGGGCTAGAGACAAAAAAAGCTCTATTAAAAATTTTCAACACAATGGGACCTCAGAAAATATTGAAGATGGATCAAGATCAGGGCATGAACAATATTAACATAAAGCTGTGGTGTGACCAACTAAACATAAAAGTGGAAATTAAAACAGGAAAGACAGGTATTGCCGATATAGAGCGTTTACACAAAACTTTAAACGAAAAATTAAGAATAATTAATAAGTCTGGAGATAAAGAGTTGAAATATTTAGAAATTGAACAAACAATTTTCACGTATAATCATAACATCCAGCACTCTACAACTGGCGAAGTACCATATAACATTTTTTACAATAAGCTTTATTTTAGCACAAACTCTCAATTAGTTAAAGAACAGAGAATTAATAATAGTAATAAGAAACGAATTGAAAATGAAATTGATACTAATTTTGTAAACGCAGAAAATACCAGAAAAAGACTCGGTAAAGTCAGTGATACTTATAAAAAAGTCAGTTTAGTACAGACAGAAAACGATGGCGACCATTATATTGTTAAATTTAAAAACAGAAACGTAAGAAAATACAAAAGTAATTTTAAAAGAAAAAAAAAAGAACTTAGCTGAAAAAAAATAATGAAATTAATTTACTTTTCTTTTTCTAGGCTAAAAAAAAAATATATATATATATATATTTTGTATATAAGTTTATTCCATACCTACCAATTCATTTTCACAATATTTGTTCTACATAAACATCTTGTATTATATCGAATTATATTTCAATAAGCAATGAGGACATTGCAATATTTTAAGGCAGGACGAGTAGGATCCAAATATATTTTTTGTATTCGCATATTATTATACTCACATGTATAAGACTTTGAAGGTGAGAGTGTAGAACTTTGACGAATCCTCTGACTAGTTTTTGATACGCTAGTCAACGACGGATAGTGCAAGTGCATTTGGACACTCGAATCGTACATACTAAATATTCATAGGAATTAATTAAATAAATAAATTGTTCATAAATTAAAAGCAAACAAAATAAAATTTATAGTTTTATTTTACTTATATATATATGTATATATATGGTATATATACAGGTGGGTACCGTTCGAAAGGAAAATCATACCGATATTCAATTTGTTATCCTTCAGCCGAGTATTGAACCCTCGACCTACAGATCGGAAGGCCAATATACTAACCACTGAACTACGGCACCCATTCCCTGCCTCAGAAATAAATATTACGTTCACATCAGTCCATCTATGGGGAAAGTATGATAATTGCTTCAAATATGGTCTCCAACCAGGGTGAAACCAGGTTAGACACTGCTTGAAGCTCAGGTATAATAATTCATCCTATCTAGGGGACTTGAATGGTTTAAAAGAGTTAATCGCCCAGCGAATTCTGTTACGAATAATGATGTCTTTGGATAAGGTGCCTGAAGAGTTCCCTGAAAGTGGGCTTAAATTGGAGGAAGGTACTAAGAAACCTGGAAAATGTGTTTCCTGGAAAATTTCCAGCGTTTCGTTGCTACTAGATGTCCACGATCTGTCAGCAGATAGCATGAGCGTTTTTGATAGAATTCTCCGCAACCTCGCAGCTTCTGAAAATTCCAATACGGATTCTGTTTTACTGGATTTGCCTTTGTTAGAGTCCTTCCAACAAATTTTTGTGAGTGGTATTAGCTTGGTGAACCACTGTGGTGGTTTTCTAAGGATACAGCTTTTGTCTAACGCCTAATTGAGTGTGTGTTAAAGATTCGAACAGTTTATAGAAATCATTTTTTATTTTTTTTTACGGGTACAGAGTACAGATCACACAATTTATTTTCATTCATTGCATTCTTTAACATATGTATTTACTACAACTATTCCTATTACTGTAAATTAGTTTACCTCTAGCAGTATTCTTATATTGTATCATTATACTTTTTCATTCTAATAAAGACCATCTAATCGTACTCACATCGTTTTCATTTCAACCACTGGCTGACTAATCCAACAAAGGTTATGGGTCAGGACCACGTGGGCAATTTGAAAACTAATTGCGAGAATGGTGTTCAGTCAACTCGTAGGTCGAATTAACCAGAATCTGTTAAAAATATATTGAAATCACGAGTTAAGTAAAATGAGTAGTTCGCTAGTACAAGTTGAGAAATTGTCGGGTGACAATTATGCAACATGGGCGATCCAGATGAAAAATCTCCTTATAACTTTGGATTATTGGTGCGCAGTATTGGAGAATGTACCAAACGCAGCAACAGAAAAGGAGAAATGGGACATAATAGACCAGAAGGCGTTAGTGAAGATCAAAATTGCTGTGAAGCCATCGGAACAAGCAAGCATAGAGTGTCCTATGCAACTTATATAAGACGAAAGACCCTGCTAGGAAAGTAAACCTCTTCAAGAAACTCGTGCGATTTCGTTTTAATAATGTGCAGTCGTTCGGTATCCAAATAAATGCTTTTTGTTCTATCGTTTATGAACTTAAAGAGATTGATGTGGACGTACCAGGTAATTTGCAAAGCATTTTATTTTTGTGTAGTCTTCCAGAAAATATGAAGCATTTCGTTATGGCAATAGAGACACAGGATACATTGCCATATTTAGAAAAACTCAAAAGTAAATAAGTCTCCTGAGCATCGCATACAAGGTTCTATCGAGCGTACTGTGTGAAAGGTTGAAGCCTATGCTCAGCAACCTGATTGGACCGTATAAGTGTGGCTTCAGACCTGGTAAATACACCATCGACCAGATTTTCACACTGCGCCAAATCCTGGAGAAGACCCAAGAAAAACAGATCGACACACACCACCAATTTGTTGATTTTAAAGCCGTTTTCCACAGTCCGGAAAGGGATTACCTCTACGCAACAATGTCTGAGTTCGGTATTCCTGCAAAGCTCATTGGACTTTGTAGAATGATACTGTTTAACTCCCGTTGTGCAGTGAAAATGGGGAAGGACCTCTCCGCACCGTTTAATACCGAACCGGGATTCTGACAAGGTGATTCGTTATCGTGCGACTTCTTCAATCTTATTATGGAGAAAATAAAGCGAGCTGCTGATCTACGACATAATGGCACTGTCTTCAACAAAAGTGTCATGCTGTTAGCGTATGATGTCGATATTGATATAATCGGCATGAACACGCGAGCAGTCAGTGCAGCATTCTCAGAGTTGGAAAGAGAGTAACATCGGATAGGTCTCACGGCGAACGAGGGCAAGACGAAGTATCTAGTGTCAACAAACAAAGAGTCCCGGCGTCTTGGACAGCACGTCACTGTTGACAACTACGTTTTTGAAGTAGTAAGGGACTTTGTCTATCTTGGAACCAGCATTAACAGCAGTAATGACGTCAGCTTGGAGATCATGCGTAGGATAACTTTTGCTAACAGGTGTTAATTTCGGCTGAGTAAGCAATTGAGAAGTCGAGCCCTCTCTCGAAGAACGAAAACTACACTCTACAAGTCTCTCATCATGCCTGTCCTAACATATGGCGCTGAAGCCTGGACAATTTCCACCGCGGATGAGCGAATGCTTGGAGTTTTCGAGAGAAAGGTCCTACGCAGGATCTTTGGACCTATTTGCGTTGGTGGCGACTACCGAATAAGGTACAACCAAGAGCTGTACGAGCTGTATGCCGATAATGACATAGTAAAGCGCATCAAAATCCAGCGGCTGCGCTGGATAGGTCATGTCGAGCGAATGGAAGAACACGCTCCAGCTAAGAAGGTGTTATATTCGGAACCCGCTGGAGGACGACGCAGAAGAGGAAGACCAAACCTCCGGTGGAAAGACCAAGTACTGGAGAACCTGACGGCGCTTGGAATTTCTAACTGGCGCCAGCTAGCGAAGAACAGAGATTTTCGGCCTAAATCGATATTCGGTTGTTATGGCCACATAAGTAAGTAAGTAAGTAGTAAATTTCTTGAGGAAGACAAGCGACGTAACCATAAAGGTGAGAAAGGTGTAGAACAAATTTTTCATATGCCATCCACATATGGAACGCAACGAAAGAGAAATATTAGGTGTTACAACTGCGGTAAGAGAGGGCATGTGAGATCCCAATGTAAAAATGTAAATAACGGTACTAACAACAACAACAATCATTTAGCAGTAGCGCTCAGTGCATTTGAAGGTAATTTGAACAACAACAACAGAAGTAAATGGATACTTGATAGTGGTGCTTCGGCTCATACTTTAATAATATGCGAAAGTTTAGTCAAAGAGTAATGTTAGCGACAAAATTGATTAAAGGTAAAACTCCATTTGGGGTATAGCATAGGAGAAAGCCAGTCGTATCGTATTTCCGAAAGTTTGGGTGCAATGCTGTAGTGTTAAAAAAAAAGCCAGGTCTGTCAAAGTGTCAATCTAAGGGCAAGCAATGCATATTTGTTGGTTATTCCGAAGAAGCCAAAGCATATAGGTTGTTTGATAAATCGGAAAAATTTATAGTCATTGCGCGTGATGTAATCTTTTTTGAGCAATCAATCAAAGTTATAATTATAGTAATACTAATGAGTCTACTGATGATATAGATGTGTTTTCGATTAACTTGCCAAAAAACAATATTTCACTTAACCAAGAAGTGATGTATATGTAGAAAATAGGCCCGTTAGTATTCCGACTAATCTCGATAGCGGAGAGGAAACAACGGAGGAAGAAGAAGAAGTTAATGAAGGCCTTAAGCGGAAAAGGCGTAGGCCGCGTATTGTAAGAGACGGCAAAAAGGGTAGACCTAGGAAAGTTTTTGCGAGTGATGAAGGTACAGCAACTATAAATACTATGTATACGGAGGAGCAGGATCCGACAATTGTTGAGGAAGCACAGAGTAGTAGAAATGCGCGACAGTGGCGAGCAGCCATGCAGGCGGAGTTTGACATTCTAATGAAAAAGAATACATGGCAATTAGTAGAAAAACCAGCAGATAAGACCGTCATCGGTTGCAAGTGGTTTTTGTGACAAAACGACGAACAGATGGTTCGATTGAAAAATTCAAAGCACGGCTAGTAGCAAGAAGTTGTTGTCAAAAGTTCAACGTTGATTATTCAGAAACATATGCACCGGTAGTTCGTCATTCAACAATTTAGCACTGGCTGTACAATTTAATCATTATGTTAACCATATTGATATCATTTCAGCTTACCTTAATGGCACTTTGCAAGAAGATGTTTATATGTACCAGCCCATGTTATTTGAAGATAAACGCAAATCTGGGCATGTATGTAAATTGCGAAAGGCACTTTACGGACTAAAGCAAGCTGGGCGAGAGTGGAATATCAAAATTGATAACATCCTTTCTGAGATGGGTTTTAAACGTTGCCTAGCCGATAATTGCGAGTATAAGAAAAGAGATTCTGAATTATTAATATTGATTGGTTTATATGTGGACGACATAGTTTTGGCTGCTTCAACAAAGTCGCAAATAGATGATTTTTTGACAAATTTGAATAAACATGTCAACGCAGTTGATCGTGGGCCAATATCATATTTTTTAGGCATGCAAATTGAGAGGAACCAAGAAAATGGATCTATGGAAATACATCAGAAAAAATATTTTTTGAAAGAAAGGAAAATGGAAGACTGTAAGCCAGCTGCTACACCATCAATAAATGGTTTTATATATGAAAAGGTTCTAATTCGACTTGTTTGGGTTTTGATAAGAAGGTTTATCAGTCATTGATTGGTGCGGATATTTGGCCATAATATCACGTCCAGATATTGCATACATTGTCTCGAAGCTTTCGCAGTTTAACTCTCATCCACATGCTGAGCATTTTACAGATGCATTATAATTACAATTGCATTATAATTTCCGATTCATATATTTCAAATTTAAATGTACAACTAAAATTTACGTATTTTCTCTTCTCGGTTTGAACCTGGGTACCCATATATCGTGTGTTTTGCTATCGTATGTTCCATCACCGTCGCTGTACCAGATACGCTAACCCCCAACATTTTATTATTGACTTAAAAGCGAATAACTTGAAAATGTAGAAAATCTCTACCAGGTGTACAAGCTTAAATCCGCTGTTTGCTCGTAGATGGCGTTAGTGAGCATATTGAGCTATTATCGACTGTGGATCCTTTTTCCTTATGAGTTCGACGTCTATTTACATCAATTAGTAAACATCATCAGTGATTTCATTCAACAACCATCATTTTTCCTCATATAATCATGTCTAGCTTCGTGCCAGAAAAAGAGCATATGCGGGAAGCTCTACTTTTTTGCTTCAATTTGAAGAAAGCTGCTGCTGAGTCGCATCGAATGCTTGTGGAGGCCTATGGTGACAGTGCGCTATCGGAAACCACTTGCAGAGACTGGTTTCGTCGGT